>JAJHUR010119791.1:0-12313 GCA_027495735.1 Lutjanus campechanus
TTTTTTGTCATCACACACACACACACACACGGAAAAGAGACAGCACACACACACACACACACACACACACACACACACACACAGAGGACCTACAGATGCATTAATGATGAGATGCCACACAGTTAGAGCTCAGTCCCTTCAACAGGGGAACCTCTGCAGTGCCCAGGAGGTGAACTGGCACCTCCACACTCCATAACATGGTCCATGCTGGACTTGAGCCGACTACCCTCCAGTTCCAAAACCAGGTCTCTACAGATTGAGCCACTGTCCCCTCCAACAGGTTATTGCAGGTTTTCATATTTTTGTACAAGATGAGGTTTTTTTTTAAACTTGCTGCAATAATAAGAACATTTTCACCTTCATTATTAATTTGTATTATATAAAAAGTATTATTTCTTTGAAGCATAAGATGGAAAAAAGTGCTAGAAGTTGTGCAGATCAACAGAAGTTTCCAGAGGACACTGAAAAATTACCACACAGTAAAAATCTAACATTATAGTGTATAGCAAATCTACAGAACTAAAATGAACATATGTAACAAAATGTTATAATCTCAAAGGTCTGCTGAGCTTTCGGACACATTATTTCAGCAAATGGAGTTGGCTCAGGTCTCATCATTATCTAATTTTCTAAAAATCATTCACACTTAAAGGAAAAATCTGCAACAGCGTTGTGAATTAGGTTGATTGTTTCACAGCAGTTAGGTTCTAAAGCACAAGTAAACATGCCCACATCTCTACACAGCACCAGGTTTTGTGTGAATGCAATCAAAGTGATCCTCAGTCTGCACTGCCTGTGTGTGTGTGTCTATGTGTGTAAAACTCAATCTGCAGCTCTCAGCAGAGGAAAGAGAAGAGAATGTGATGTACTCTCATTACATTTTTATAGAGTTCAGTTCAGACTTCTCAACCTGCACCACCACCACTGCCCAACAGGCTGAAGCCCAGAAGCATCCCGAGTAAAGCAAAATCGGCGAAAATAAAGAAATGCAGACAGAGGGCTGGGTGTCTGCAGATATACCGACCACCACTACCACTGCAAACTTCAAGTGGGTCATAAGTGATGATTTAGAGAGAGGAAAATGCTGCATCTTATGTCTTTAAGCAAACCATGCATTCAGGCATGTGCATCAGTGTTTAGTGTTCACCCAAAACCTCTGTTTCAGCTCAGCTCCATTGTTGTACACGACTGACAGTCTTTCTGGATTCTTTTGTTCTGCAGTGTTTTTCTGAAGGCCATGTACATGTTGTTAAACTGGTCAATGTGTTTCAATGTTGGTTTGTGTTTCATTTAATTGCAGATTTTTTTATGATGCAAATTATGTGTTGTTAAAGTGATGAAGAGGCGTCTTCTTTTGCTGCTGTTCATCATTGGGCTCTCTTGACCACCACTGAAATAGCCATCTGTATTTGTGCCAAAACACAGGACAGGAGTGCAACTTTAATGGAATATTTCAACAATTTGAGCAACATATTAAGGGGCTGAATGAGAAGATCAATGCCATTCTCAGGTCTGCACAATGAATATGAAGCTACAGTCAGGAGAGACTCAGCTTAGCTTAGCATAAAGACTGAATACAGGGGAAAACAGCAAGCCTGGCTCTGTCCAAAGGTAACAAAATCTGCCCACCAGCATCTCTGCAGCTCAACACTTAACACATCATAACTCATTTGTTTTATCTCCACCAGTTGCGTGGCAACCTCTGGGAAGTCACCACTCCCAGCCAGGAAATAGTTTCAGCTCAAGATCATTTGTGAGACATCAACAGTTTGTTTTCACATTTCAGTTTGTGTGTCTATTAAATATACTAGATATAGTCTGTTAATTTGTGGTTTTTAGGGGTTTTTTTTTTGCTCTCGACAGAGCCTGGCTACCTGCTGCCTCCTGCTCTCAGTCCTTATGCTAAGCTAAGCTAACTGCCTGCTAGCTCAACATTCAAGTCAACATGAAGTGGCAGCAGTTTTCTTATCTAAGAGTAGTTTCTCAAACTATCCCCTCTGTTTTTTTTTTATTGAGAAATGAATTAATGCAGGAACAAATGGGTTGAACTTGTTGATAAATGATGATGATATTGTTATTATAAAAGTCATTTACTTACAATGTTCATGACAGCAAGGACGTAGCTTTCCACGGCTTTACTCCCATGATACTCCACCATTTTAGGATCGGCCACCACCAGCGTTTCCACCCACTTCTCTTTGCTGACTGAGCGCTGACGAATCCTCCTCCTTTTCCTCTGCCGGCGGAGCTCCCACCGCTCACGCTGTCTCTCAATGTCAAGACTTTGATGGGAATCTGGAGATGGGAGACAGAAATAGACATTTAAAGTCTCAGTGTGTGGCAACAAAACACACCAGGTATGCATTTTAACTTGCCACAGACGCACTGTTTTTCTTGGATGAAGGCCTAAACCTGCACGTAGCCTCACTGCCTTCACTATTATTCCCACTCCTGCAGTGTTATTCTAATGCTCAAATAACAAATGATGGGGCATCAACTTAATTTAAATGTCATCAACCTCAATGTTAGAACATGTTTACCTACTCTGAGGGACACAATAGATCACGGTTGGGTCTTTTGTCTGTTTTTGAAGGAATAAAACACCTTAAAACAACATCCTTCATCATTTTAGCTGACAGCAGCCTTATGGAATAATCTGCAATCTTGCCTAAAAATCAAAATACCAACACCCGTCTGTAGATTTAAGACATTTGTCACTTGTCCTCCCCAACCTGACTGTGAGTGCTTCAATTACCTCAAATGAATCGTGCAGTGGCTCCTCTGTGTGAGCTTGTCTGCAGCTAATCTTGCAGACTACTGGACCCATCAGCCTGAAATCTTTTGTCCATATTTATGACTTTGTGCTCAAGGACTTCTTCTGGTTGCAGTGATTCACAATTTTTGTAAAAAACCTTCACATAAACCCATATAAAACCTACATATAACAACTGCAAGGCTGAATCAACACTTAGCTACTAGCAATGTTGAGGGGTAACTAGTTACATGTAATTGCTTTACAAAAGTAATGTAACTGTAATCTGTTACAGTAACATTACAACATTGTCTAGAGATGCACAGATTGCATTATTCTTGGCCATTCTGACTTCTGATTTCTTTAAAGTCTGAGCTGCTGATTCTAATTTTCTTTCTAAGAACTATCACTGACAGAATACACAAATGTCTTCATAACTTTTGTGTGATGGAAAATGAAATTGTATATTCATAATAAAACACTGACTTTTACAACCTCTCCACATGTTCTCCAGGTTATTACCAGGCCTTGTCCTCTGCCTCTCTTCTTTCCCTCATGCTGGACTCAAAGACTACAGGAGTATTAAAATCCATGATTTCACATGATCTCATGGGGAAGCAGATGTAAACAAAGCGCAGGCTCAAAACTTACTGCAGTGATAAAAAAACAAAAGCAGATGTTGTGTGGGTCTGGATGAAAAAATGTTTGGGGAGACGTGGTCAACACAAGTTGCTTATTTTTCAGCGAGAACTTAAGGCGAGATTTTAACTGTCAGTTTTAATATCCAACAGCAGTAGCATGAGAGCTAACATTAGCCTGAAGGACTAGAAAGTTTACTGTTGTCTGCCAACACCGTCAGCTGCTCAGCCTCTCTGTCTCCTTGCAGACGTGTCTCCCTTCTTCCCTGGAGAGCTGCAACAATTCATGGATTAGTTCTTTGAATATTTTCTGGTTTCTTTACTTTTCTATGACAGTAAACTGATCACAAGCTGATACAGATTTTTCCTCAGTTTCTGAAATTTTACGGACAAAACAACTGATGGTTCAACTGAGAAAATAATGGACAGATTAATTGAAAATAAAAACAATCGTTAGCTGCGGCCTTACTACCTGTTGTTAAGTCTTTTTTCAGATGCTATCTGTAGAATATCTTGGATAATTGCATTTGCGTCAACAGCTTTCTTTGCACTCCTTTTGGTCCACGCTGGTATCATCATCACCTGTCAATCAGCCTATTCATTGACCTCCCATCCATCCATCCATCCATCCATCCATCGTACTATGACTCATGCCGTGGTAATTACAATGACACTTTGTCCTTGTTCCATTTCTTTCTGTGAGCATGTTCATTGCAGACCTGAGTGATACTTTACAAGTGTTAACAAAGTACCACATAATCACACACACGTCACTGCACACAGTGAGGAAGAGACACAAACTTTTTTTTTTTTCCTCCCCGAAATGATTCACATGGCAAACGCTGTGCAGATCCCTTATAATGTATTCTCTTCGCAGGCTCAAAGCACGTCTTCTAGGATGCTCAATTTTCTTTCAGGGTCAATTAAACCCACTCAGAATTTTAAACAGTTGATTCATGAGCTTCTCAACTTCAATGTTTTTATTCTTGTGACCTCTGCGGATTATTAACCGGGGACAAACTCATGAGAGAGACAAGAAAATGTCATCAAGTCATCATCTTTATGCAGCGTTCAGTGTCTTATGTGTAATTAGTGGAAAAGACTTGGCATAATGTAAGCTACTTATACTGATCCTCACGTGTTTTCTCACTGTATGTTATTAACTTATCAGCAGTTTCAGAGACGAAGACCAGAAGGTAAAGTTTTAAGTCTTGTAGAACTTTTAGGTGTCACTTATCATACGGTGCTTCTCTGTGTATTTAGTGAGGAGGAAGGGATTTACCTTTGATCCCACAGGTGCCGTTGAGTTCTTGTTTCCCTGAGATGGGCTGTACGACTGGACTCCAGGAGGGAGGGGACGCGTGGCGTTTGTAGATGGCGTGGGCTTGTGGCGCTGAGGTCTCATGGCTCGGCTTCTCCAGGGGTTGAATAAAAAACTCCTCATCAGACAACTTGAACAGTCCTGTCTGAAGAAAACAAGAGCGGCAAGTCAATTTTCTCTCAATATTTCAGAAGCACTTTGACGAAACAACGTACTTTGTACTAGAATAAGAAGGCACGAGGTGGCACATCACCTTCATGTAGAGCTGCAACTATCAATAAATTAAATAGCTGATTGAAAGAAAGTAATTTTTTTTAATCATCAATCAATCAGCTGTTAAAATGCATGCAAAACATTTAATGGTTCCAGGTTTTACATCGTCGTAAACTAAATATCTTTGGGTTCTGAGCAAAAGATTTGAAGGCATCACCTTGTGCTCTACATTCTATGGTCTACAATATAGTGATCGATATTTTTCACACTTTTCTTATGCTGTATTGACCAAGCAATAAATAAAATAACCAAGAAAATAACTGAATAACTGTCAGTTGCAGCCCTACATCACCTTTGTGTCCCCGCATGTGCTTTTAAAATAAAATATTTTACAGTGCAATTAGAATTAGAGGGCAAATATTTGTATAAGTATTCTATAGTTATTTTTCTAATCTAAATCTATACAATAAAAAAATAAAATAAAATAATGATAAATAATAAACAATAATGATAAACTTTACTTGTATAGCACCTTTCATACAAGAAATTCAGCCCAAAGTTAAAGGAGTGAGTTCATGGATCAGTTGTAGTGAGGAACTGAAAACATGTAGAACATTAAGTAGGTTTAAACAAAAAATTAAAAAAAGCATATTGATCAAGTATGAAAATGGATGATCAGATTATAATACTGACGTACAGGAGCTGAAAGTGTGTAAGCTGCCTTTGGTAAGTTGTTTTTTGTGTTGTATTTTGTCTTGTTTGCCTGTTTTGGTTTGTTTTGTTGTTGATGTTGCTAAATATGATGTGCTGTCAAAAGGGGAAGGTGTTATAAGCTGTAGCTTCAGCCTACAGCTTTTACAGACTGCAGAAGTGTCTAAGTTATGTTTAATTACTTTATTGTAATGTTTTGCACTGAATTATTTGAGCATCTGCCATTTTCTGCAAGAGGCTGTGCATGTATTTACATAAATTTGTAGATTAAGACATGATGTTCTTATTTCTATTTGCAGACTGAAAAAAAATTAATTCTAATAGACAGAATGCATACCATAAGACAGAACATAAAACCCACTGAGATAAAAAATAACAAAATTAAAGTTACAATTGGGTATACAGAGTGCATAAAATCAAGGAAAATACAACATTTTAAAAGAGCAGGAGGTCTTGCAGCAGGAGATCTTGCTGATATTAAAACAATAATAAAATGTGCAGTTTGATGATGTTGTAAAAGAGTGTGGGATCATGGGAGCTCTTTTGTTTATTGTTAAACAGCCATCATTGCCAATGAAAATCTATCTGACAGCACTGTACTTTTATTCAAGTTTTATTCATATTAAATTTAGTAACATTTGCCAACTTCCTTCCTTCCTTCCCCACTCTGATGTATTCTGTGTTAAACCACACTTATAGCAACTAGCAGCTAACACACTGTTACACTGAATAAATCACTGATCTATTTGATCTGGACATTGTTCAAATTTTGTTGTTCAACAAAATAAATAACACATCATGCATTTTTAGACATTTTAATCTGGAACTGTTACAGCTTTAAAGCCTTTGAGCGAAAATAAATGTCTTTTACTGTGCAGCAGTTACAGGTCATGTTGACTTACTGTTACTGTAGCTAAGTTTTGGTCAGTATGACGGTAAGAAGTTAAATTGTGAATTTACACTCAGAAGAAAAGCTGCATAATTATGGCCGTACAGGCTAATTTAAAAGCTCCAACACACATACTGATAAGCAGGGCTCTTTACCATTCTGTAGCTGCCTCAGCCACATGCTGAGCCCACAAAAAACCCTGTAAGAAATCTGCTCTCTAAAGAGAAGCTGTTATTAATATTAAATATAACATTTCAGCACAGAAAAGTATACAAAAACTGAGGAAACTTTCCAACTTTCCACTTTTGATATAACACTAAGTCTTACAAAACCCAGTAAGCTTCCAGTGAAACAGTAGAAAGTAGATGTTTTAAAGTCTGCTGCAGATTTCCAGGGTGCAGCCGAGACAGGGGAAAGATCAGATGTCACATAAATTACTGCACCCTAAAACCGTGTTGGCACGGTGCCAAAACTGAATTCCAGTAGCCCCGCTCCTTTTTCTGTTGACCACCCCTGCCCTATATTTAATTCTTGTCCACCTTCTGCTCCCGTTAACTCTCTCAGCTGTCGCAGACTTGCAGGGTCCCACAGAGGCTCTGACAGGAGGACCGAGGCTACAATATATTTAGTAGACGAAGAGGATTTTTATCCACATCTCTTCCAGTAACAGAGAGCAGCTTCAACGATGTGATGAGGGAAACTAAATTGGACATCGGCAGAAAAGACTGGATGTTTAGACTCAGGCTGTTCTATTTGACGTAATTTGTGTCATTTCCAGAAAATAACCCCAACTATTCGATGTTAATATGAGCCTATCTTCTCTTCTTCATGTCTGAAATATAAAAATAGCTCTGGTACATATACACTCACCAGCCACTTTATTAGGTACACCTTGCTAGCATCGGGTTAGACCATGTTTTGCCTTCAGAACTGCCTTAATTCTTCATGGTATAGATTCAGCAAAGGTGCTGAAAACATTCCTGAGATTTTGGTCCATATTGACATGACAGCATCATGCAGCTGCAGCAGATTTCTTGGCTGCTCATCCATGATGTGAATCTCTCGTTCCACCACATCCCAAAAGTGCTCTGTTGGATTGAGATCTGGTGACTGTGGAGGCCACTGGAGCACAGCAGGTCATCTTGACCGCGTCTACATTCCTAAATGCATTGAGTTGCTGCCGTGTGATTGGCTGATTAGATATTTGCATTAAGGAGCAGTTGAACAGGTGTTCCTAATAAAGTGGCCGGTGAGTGTAGTCATCTTATGTGGTCATGCCACAAGTTTTTGGTTGTTAAACCTCCAAATCAACATTATTTTGTACTGAGATTAGAGTCCAATTATGGACTTTGGTGCAGGTACAGTCTTTATGCCACCTGGCTCACAATATTACAGAAAGGGCTCGATGAAGAAATTTTAGCACGCAATAAAAAATACATGTCTTTTTTGCCACTGGGGAGACTATCACTGTCAGTGACAGTAGTACCTGTACTACGAGGTACTCTTAAGAAGTTTGTAAGGACACCAGGGAGCATTTTTACATCGAATAAAAGTTTAAAAGACGACTATGACCAGAGGTGAAAAGACACTAAGACACGTTCAACTATTTGAAGAACTTCTTCCATTACAATGTCTTAGAAGTTTCTTGTTGGCAGCACACAGCCTGTGTAGTTTGTATTTACGACATTTTGTATGAAACGTTAAATGTGTTGAAATTACATCTTCGTGTAGACCAGATTTCACCTACCAGTGAAATATGACTTTACCAAAAAGTACCTTCAAACTAATCAATATCATCTTTCTTTCAACCAACAACTTAACTAATTATAAATTGATGAAATTTGTGAAATTTGTGTTTTGCAACACTTTGATTCACTATGTTTTGTCTTAACTACAGGTCGTCTTTGTATTGCATCACTTCACTATTGTTGAAAAAATATATATATATAAAGAAAAAGCCCCCATGACTACCGATGAGAAACCCAGGAAGGATGGAATCAAATCCTGTCTGCTAGTTTCTCTACTACATTAATTTATATCCATGTGGTATTTGGAATTGTGCAACAACATCTGCACAACAACAAACTAATGTCTGTGTCTTTACTCATTGTTTACTAAAGATGACTCATACTTTTAGCCTACATACACAGCTAAAATACAAACATGACATTCACTGTTGTTATAATCACTCTGCCCTGGGAGTATACATTACTGTAATGCAACATTTAGGCTGATTTGTAAAGATTGCTCTCCATTATGTGCCCCTCTGCTCTGCAAATAACTCATTCTTGCTCTCGATGCTCTTGTTTGTGTGTGTGTGTGTGTGTGTGTGTGTGTGTGTGTGTGTGCGTGCGCTCTGAAACTCTGTAAATGCCAAGTTGTCTCTGCTTCACTGTCACAAACAAAACCTCTCCAACATTTATTTCACCAGTGACTCAGTCTGCAGTGAGTTCTTATGTTAATGTATTTTTAGCCTGACCCAAAACTTGAATGTGAATGTGGCATCCCACTGCTCTGAGCAAGAGTTTCTGATGAAAATATACATATTTATATGCAGTAATAAATAAAATCCAGTTTGTTTTTAAGCAGCAGCCTCAACAAAAAAAATCTTGACCTTCTTTCTGTAGTTCAGGAATGTAACGCCGCAAAACCTTTAGCCTGACACCCCGGACAGTCTTTCTTTGATCTGGTGCATCACATTAAATTTAAACATTATTGTGCTATTGTAAAATTCATAAGAAACATTTTTATATATATACACAATTAAATTTTATTTATTTAAAAAGAAAAGGGATGCAGGGAGGCTTCTTCATTTGACACTCACGCTTCAACAACAGTTATGTAACTTAGATTTTGCTATCCACGTGTTTTTGATGTGCAAATTAAACAAACTTAGGTTGACATATCAATATTTTGCTAAATAAAGAGCAAGTGCTTTTGTACACCACTACATACGTATGTGCGTGTCTGGACCGATGTCAGACATTAGCTCGAGGACCATTGTTTGAGGACACTTGAGATGTAATGACGATACTAATTGCAGATGCTTGAACACACTGTAATTTGTGCTCTTGAAAACAATCAGTTTTGTTTTCTAATGACATTACAGAAACTGCAAGAAAGCACAGCGATACAAATGTGTTATATAATAAAATAAACGTACTGACTGGCCATTAGTGCTTCTGAGTATAATGCGTTTGTAGTGATTATATTATGTACAATCTTCATGATTTCTGGGAAAAACTAATCAGTAAATCACTTGTTAAACCTCAGCTCCTTTATGAGGCAAAAAACGGTGCAAAAAACACATGTCTGGGGGCGGACGTTTAGCTCAGAGCGTTCAACCCATGTATGGAGGCTGTAGTCCTCTGCAGCGGCCGGTGGTTCGACTCCCGCCTTTGGCCCTTTGCGGCGTGTCATCCCCTCTTTCTCTGCCCCATTTCCTGTCTCCTCTTCAGCTATCACTATCAATAAAGGCACAAAATGGCCTTAAAAAAAAACAAAAAAACACGTCTGGTTATGTTTGTTCTTTACATTTACTCCGATCTCTCTTGCAAACGAAATCAGGATCTCGATGAGACTACCCCGATTAAACAAAACTGTTAAACTGATGCAGAGAGAAATTTCTGGTTATGCTGTTAATCTGAAAAAGATTAAATTTATACCGTTAGTGGATCATTTCACTGAAGACTTCTTGAAAAAACTGCTTTTAAGAGCAGTAGTAGTAGCGTCGAATCGTAGAATCAATAGAAAAACTCTGAGTGAACACTGAGTCCTGCAGAATACTGCCCCAATTAAATGCATATATTTTTTTAAAAGCCTGACCTTATTGTGTTGCCCTTTATATGGGGTTACAAATCAACACAGGATATCCAAGGCTACACAAACCCCTTAAAGAGGGTGGTCTTGGGTCTAACATTACTATTGGGCAGCAAACTCCACGTCTCTAACTTACTGGAAATGTGGAGGTGCAGAGACAGAAGAGAGCCCCTCCTGACAACAGCTAGAAGTCACTGCTTTTAAAAATTCTTCACTTCCTGCTCTTTTGTGTTCCAGTTCTGCCTTGGCAGACAGGTAAATTTAATAAAACTTTACTTTAAGAAATGCCTTGCAAATATTAAATCAGATAAAAGTGGCTTGCCAAACTCTCAGTGTCTCCCTGCACGTTCCCATATGTCAAAATCACTTATTCAAGCCTGTTGGAGCGTTTGGAATCTGAAGAGAGAGAGGTATTCAAACTTTTCTAAATTTGTACATCGATGGCCAATGTGTCTCCTAAGAAAAAATGCCCGCTTTCTGAAAATATAGCCGCTCCATCAATCCTTTTCTTGAAAATCTCTCACTCCCTGCAGATTCCAAACAGCTGGTATCAAAATGTGTTAATTGCTTTACTGCTTCCATTTCTTCAGATTGTACAGGGCAGGCACGGGCTCGTGACTTGAACTGAGAGCTATCAGCAGAGTTCTGGGAAGAAGCAACGTCATGGGTTCATTGTTGTTCTATTAACTCACGGTACACGTTAATCCAGGACAAGGTGACACATAGAGTGCATTACTCTCAAATAAAATTGAACCACGTCTTCCCGTTAGTGTCTCCTGAACGTGATAAGTGCCAATCTGCCGAAGGATCACTTGCGCATCCTTTCTGGTTTTATATTATAGAACTTATAGACTGCACGTTTTGAGTGGCTCTCAAAAGCCCATTACTGAGACATTCAGCCCATTACTATGCTATCTTTGGACATTCTACAGAGACTTTAGAGCTTTAAATGATCCACACGCCTGCTGACTGAAGGGCACTTCTGTGAGGTGATTCACCTTGATGCGCAACTGCTTCGTGATAACGACGCACCAAAAGCATAAATACATGCCTCTTGGGGAGGACGTAGATATGCTTTTTATCATTTGTAATGAGTTCATTCAGATAAATTACAGGGTTTAGCTACCAAAGAAGACTCTGTTTGGATATTCCCAGGCCTTTTTTTGCAGCCTACCCAACTCTTCACTGAAGACTTGCTCTTGTTGTACACATTAAATAACTGACTTTGGCTCTGAATGCTTTGGTTCGGAGTTTTAGAACAGTACTTGGCAAGGCTGTGGAGTCTTGCTGTGCTACATATCATCAATCTCCAACTTAAAAAACAATGAGAATCAAGATTCTCTCCTTTGGTCTCCTTTACTACAACGTCTGAGCTGGTGGAGGCAGATACATATGCATATACCTGTCTCTTATACACATCTAAAGTGTTTCCGTGTGAGCATAATAATCAGCCTTATTGATAATACGTATAGCTCGTTTTTGCAGTTTTATTATCGAATTTATGGTGGTTTTAAAGGTGGATCCCCACAATTCCACACAGTAAGATATATAGGGAACAATCAATGAATAGTAAGTCAAATGCAAGGCCTTGGAATTCAATACATTACTGGATTTATACAGGATTGCAAGTGATTTTGAGATTTTCCCTTTAATGTATTCAATGTGTTGTTTCCATGTTAGCTTTTGATCAATGACAACCCCAAGGAATTTAGTCTCATAAACTCTTTCAATGTCAACATTACAGATTTTTAATTTAATATATAGACCAATAGAACATTCACCATTTTCATTAGCATTTGCTATTTCTTCTACCATTTGCATTACTGCAAAAGCAGTAGTTCTGTTTTCTCTGAATCCATATTGATTTTCACTTAATAATTTATTTTTATGAATGAACAAATTTAATTGTTTCACAAACAATTTCTCTAAAATTTTAGAAAATTGTGGCAAGAGTGATATTGGTCTGTAAT
>JAJHUR010119792.1:0-38270 GCA_027495735.1 Lutjanus campechanus
CTCTCTCTCTCTCTCTCTCTCTCTCTCTCTCTCTCTCACACACACACACACACACACACACACACACACACACACACACACACACACACACACACACACACATGCACCTGGATTCCCAAGGTCAAGAATTGCTGAGTATTTCAGATATGTGGCTGTGTCATACGTTCTGCACAGTCGGTTCTGCTGGCTCAAATGGATGGAGGATTTCTTTCTTTCTTGCTTTCTCCTTGCACACATTAAAACATTGCCATTAAGTTGAAATATGCCCACTGTGCACAGTATGTCACTCTGTCTAATTTTTTTTTAACTTGACTATCTCAAAATGATCTTTTCTTCTTCGTTCAAATATTGTCTCTCATACTTCATACTTTCTCCTCAAGTATTACCAAAAATAATGTATAAGAAAGATTGCTAGTGTGTTGTGGTACATTAAGGGACTCTCCTTTATTCCCTCCTATCTCAAAATGAATGCGGCATTGATGCCATTATGTACATGCCGCACCATAGCACCATTAATAAGTAAGTCAAGTAGGCCTTGAGCATTTATTCAATATAGGAGATGTATTTCAGAGAGCACAAATGTAATATGTGGGAATATATTTGTGTTCTTTTTTTTTCATTTTTAAATTTATTTATTTATAATCTGTACAGCAGAAATTGCATACTCACTATCCAAAGTAGTTTGTTGTGTTGGATAAGATGTTATTATAGTGGTGGGAAAGAAGAAATGCAGCAGAGGTAAAAACATAATGATGAGCTGTGGGACTCTGCGTAAGCAACCAGAAACTGGGTCTTTACTGTATTTGTACGGACTAGAAATGGGTTGAGAAGAAGCCACAATAAACAGATAAATAAATACGAGAGGGAAGAACATGAAATTGCACTAATTTGGGTTTATAATTAGTAACACCAGTATCCTCAGTCAGAGGTTCTGAGTGTTAGATCCAGTGTAAGATGAATCAACACACACTTTCATGGATGGTGTCCCTTACGAGCTTACCGAATCAACTATTAAATTAATTATTTTGGTGTTTGGTCATTTTCATGACCCACCCTTCATTGGATTATTCAGACACATTAACTACAAACAAAACATTCCAGCATGTTAACCTGTCATCACCACAATGCACAATTCATCACCATCATCCAAGCATAAACATAAACATCATTCAAACATAAATTATAATCTCACTCAATTATCGCTCCAGGAGATCCCACAATACAAACACAAGCACAGCCCCATAAACACAAGACAGCCAAACACGGTACATTTGATCCAGTTCATAAACCAATGATCCAGAGTCCATATTAAGATAAATTAAATCCTGAGAAATGCATCTATCATGTTACTTTTCTCTTTTGTTCCCATGCTGTAAAAAAAACAAAACAAAAAATGCAATAACATTATAAAAAAGATATTCAATTAAAGCTTTATTTTCCACACCTATCAAATCAAAATCAAGAGCATGAACTTCTTCAAACAATATTTGTTTCAAATTTGATCTGCCAATGATTGAGTGCATTTAATCCGGGTTTGGCATTTAAACCCCTCCAACTCTACCTTTGGTTTTTGGAAATGATTTTCCTGCACACTCCTCTAATACATCAAACATTTCTGATGCTCATTCACCCCCGACAGACAGATCAAGTGAAATATACTCAAGTTGTTTTTATGATGTATTTGTACAGTTGTCCATGTATAAAGAAAAGAGGGTCGCACTCAGAGGCATTATCATTTCACAAGCTTTTTACTTAGTCATGTCTGGCAGGAAAAACAATCATCACCGTTGACATCAGGTTCTCCACCATTCATAAATCAGATCTGACCAATAGTTTTTAATACAATTTAAAAAAAATTGTATAATTATTATTTTCAGTAATTTACTCATTTCTGAAGGTTTTAATATTTGTAGAAACTGTTTTTAATAAAAAAAAAAACCATGTAAACAAATTATTAAAAACAATTTTTATACTATAAGATACAGGCTGGATGGCTGACTTGACTAAGTAAAAGTTTGTGAAATGATTTTGCCTCTGACCGTGCGACCCTCTTTTCTTGATACATGGATATACACAATAAAGATAACGCACCAGATGGCCAGAGTGAAGTGGCAACCATACAGTTTGAGTCTTTGTACAGTTAACAGTACCTGACCAAGACTAAATGGTGCAGTCAATAGTGCACCAAAAAGTCAAGCATTTTTTTGACTCGGGTTTGGACAAATTTTTTGAATTTACAACAACCTTCAGCTTGATATTTGTAATTACATCGATACCTTTTGAAGATTTATTTATGAAAGCCTGGGGTTTGTGTGTTTTGATATATTTTTTAACCTTCTTAAATTACAGCAGAATGAAATGTTTTGAAAAGATTTTTTGTGTGTAGTGAAACCTCCCTGGATGATGAAGCTTTAAAAAAAAAAAAAAAAAAAGAAGAAAGAAAAGTATTTTCTGTTATGATCATCAGGCAATCTACCAGCGGCTGTGTTTTATAACTTTGTTGGTTTTGGAGCTACACTGTCTGTCCTTTATTGCCAGAGTCTCTGCTAACACTGTTGCAACCTGGCTGCTGAATAATTCCCCAAAATCAAGAATATCATTAATTATCACAGCTCATCTGTCCTTTAGTTTCATTCATTTACAGCAGGAGGCTTTGCAGTCTGCTTTCATTGCCTGTGTGAATCATTTTTTCATTTTGTTTGTTTTTCCTGCACTTCCACATGTCATATGGAATTATTTGTTTTGGTTGTTTTCATTTCGCACATATGGACAAAACAGACATATTTCACTTAATTATTCCATCATCATCCCATATTGTAATACCATTACAGCTAAAAGAAAATTAAAAAATCTCCCCCATATTGCCAACGAATTTAGTTTATTCTTTTGCATATCTCTGCCTGCTGTTTACCAACCTGTTCATAGACTGGGAAGTAATTTCTTAAAAGCTTGATAAAAGCCAGAGGAAAAAAAAAAAAGTAAAATGAGTGAGAACAATTTGAGTGGTATCTAATAAAATGGCTTTAACTTTTGTAATGCAAATTTTGTGCTTTTCTTACAATAAAAGTGCTTTCATTTAATTTTCCAATTGTTATTGTGGTCTGTTTCTTTCCTCCATTCTACATGTGTGATGTGTGTGAGCACATGCATGTCTTAAGAATAACCACTAGATGGTGCCACTAATCTGAGATACAACTTAACTCAGATGATAAAACCATCCAGATTCAAAGCCATCTCCATTAGGTTTCTGCAGGGTTTTTTTTTTCAAAATGTGTTCTATACGTTAATATATTTTATCAAAAGTAACAATAGTTGGTAAACAAATTGACACTTTACCATTAAGAATATATACAGATAAGTTTACGTCACTGTTTCCCCCAGTTAGGGGTTAAAGATACCACTACAGTACATCCTGTTTGCATGTTTTTCTTTGCTTAACTGATAAGACCTCAGTCTTGAACATGCTTGATTTAGTGTATGTCTGCACTGAAGGACTGGAGGTCATGCTATGAGGGGTTTATAAATAGACAATTATAAATATTTGTTCAATGCTGTAATAAATGAAACACAGTCATGATCACGTTTGTCCCTTGAGATGCTTTATATAAAGCATTATATAATTTTTTTTTTCTCCCTCTGGGCTGCCACATTGTACAGTCACTTCACTGGTATGTTGACAATTTTTTTCTTGAACCTACAAACTTCTGAACATGGAATTTTCACTTGTTGGACACCGTTTAGTGGTCACTTCATGAATCTGGGGGGAAAAAAAGGGAGAAAGTCTGTGAAAAACACTGCAATAAAAGCGACAGCATGAGTCATCCTACAAAGACTTTTTCTATAAAATGTTAAGTGTGGTAAAGCCCGCTTCTTGGAGCAAAATAAATGGTGAATGTGCAGTTTTGATGTGATGACTTTGATTATTTTAGGAAAAACAACAGGGTGAATCCAGACTCACTCTCAAACACACCCACACACATTAGATGGGACTACTGTTTGATGTTCCGCTCCATTTGACAATGGGTTTGTGAAAATAGACAAAACAAGTTATAGTACATTACTGTCTTTTTACACAACATTTCCACAAAAATGTGGGAAAAGATTACGTTGCAGCACGCAAGGACAACTCACAGACTGGCAGGTTTTCATCAAGTAGACTGTGAGGTACAGAGAAATCGTTTTATACAGCTTGAAACAAGACGGGAAAGAAACAACAAAGATGATCTGTGCTGACTTACCAGGCACCTCACCAGTGATTTATTAATGCATCTGTTTGCAATTCTTGGCAGACTAATCAATAAAGGTGCTATTGATAACACTGATAATTAATGGTTTTTGGTGGTGATGGGTTCTACATTTTATGCTGCTTGACTTTTCCATCACATCATCAACAGTTTTCAACTGTTGGTGATGAAATAAAACAATAATTTAGATATTCCACTAAAATCTACTAAATATTTCTTCCAGCTCTGCCTGATGTCATTTTAGGTTGTTTTAAAGTACTGTGTGATTATTTTGCACATCTTAAAAGAATATTTTCTGTCACATTACAGGGAGAAAAATAGATAGATATTCATTCTGGATCACTGCTGGAAACCATTAAAGGGAAAAAGTTCAGACTCAGCTCAGGATAAACTAGAATGACCATCTTGTGGTTGTGGGCCTCCGCCAACCAGTTGTAGTTTTGAAGAAATTTAATAAAAATGTATTATGGGTAAGCATCTGGCAAAATGGAAGTTATTACTGTATTGATTCCAGTTAATAATTTCCAGTGAGAAACATGCTGTCTTCCTGTTTTACAGCTGCAAAGCAAGTTTATTTATATAGCATCATTCAGATAAAGTACAATTCACCGTGGACTCACGGAGAGCCTCAAGTGTTTTTGCAGAACATCATGATGCCAGAGCAAAATAGACCTTTGACCTTGTGGATATAAAATGTCATCTCATCAGTGTTCAGTGAGTTCAACGTGACCTTGGCCGTCAAAATCTAATCAGTTCATCCTCGAGTCCAAGTGGAAATTTGGTCCAAGTTGCAAGACATTCCCTCAAGGCCTTCTTGACACAACACATTCACAAGAATGAGACGGACATTAGGTCACTGTGACAACCAAAAGCTAATAAGTTCTTCTGTCCAAGTTTGAAGACCACCAGACAACCCCAAAGCATTTCTATGAAGTTTAAGGAGAAAGGGTAAATGCAGTTTGTTTTGGCGTTAAGGATAGGTGTCCTGTAACTCTTCATGCCAGCATGTTGAGCAGCAGATGAGCGCACAGAGAGCGAGATCACTGTGGTGGGAGAAGACAAAAACGTATTCAACACAGAAGTGAAGTTACAGCAGTGAAGAAGCAGGAGCGACAACAGCAGAACAGAGCATCATTAGACAGAAGAGCAGAGAGAGCAGGTGCATATTAGCCTGCTTATTAGGGAGGAGTTTTCTTATCAGCTTCTGGCAAAGACAGAAAGTCATAAGTTTTCTGCCTGAGCTACCTCCCAGGCATCGCTTTATTTAATGAGCATGAATCACCACGCTGCGCGGAAAAGCCCAGCGGATACTTTCATAGTAAACTGTCAGGGTAATAGATGAACTCCACATGACCAAAAGTATGTAGACACCTGATCAAAGTATATGAACATAATGTTAAACCCATATCATGTGTAGGTACTGAATGTGTAGGCAGAATAGAGTTTTCACTAGTTTAGTGAAACTATTACAGCAAAACGTGCCTAAAAACGTACTGTACTGTACAGTGAAGAACACATGCAAGACTAAGCTTCCATCTAACTTCTCCAACAACTGTCGTGTGATATTACACAAGTTAACGCAAATTCCTGTTTCATATCCCCCTTTTTTTAATTCACATGTCACATGATTGTCAAAACCTTCCCATTCATAAAATGTTTTGCAATTCAAATTTATGGGAAATGGTTTGTAGTTTTCACCCAAGAACATTAAGCAACAATCTCTTCCAGGATGTGTTTCTAAGTCACACCCTCATGTCTGTCTGTTACTGCATATGTGGGCGTGTGCCCACAACTAATGTTGAGTGCAAAAGCAAATTGAACAAACAACTAACTGTCATGTTTTCATCAGCTGTGTTTATTGGAGTTCTGCTGACGAGAAACAATTTTGTCTGCTATGCACGGCATTCATGCCAACATTTGATCGATGGTTGTCACTAGAGACAGAAAAAGAAACACCGGTTTTAAAAGGCGAGAGAAGGCACTGAATAAAATATCTAACAGGTCACATAGTATATGACATTGCCAACTTCTAATTTCCTGAAATGATCAAATATGGAACATGTTGATGTCCAGTTAGCATGGGGCCTAATTTTACATTAAATAATAAGAGGAGCGTTATGCTCGGCTTGCAGGCTGACAAAGGAGGAAGACACACGCAATACTGGCAAGAATAAACTGATATTTGTTAAAGAAAGAGACACAGACGAAGGTTTTACCAAATAGTTCATAATTCATAATGCCGATATTTGAATTCCAAATCAACATTCAAATGCTGTGCAGCTTTTTTGTTTGGTTTTTGTGTTTGTATTCATTCTGTTTAAACCCAGTATTTGTGCACAGTTACAAATAAAGATTACACTTCACTGTAATTATTAGAAATTATTCGTAACAAATTAGAACTGTTTGTACCATTAGATTCCAGTGTCGGATTGTTTCCGACTTGTGTGTGAATTTATTGAAAAGAGATAGATGTAATCATTTCCAAAATTCACACCATATTTGTTGGTGTTTTGCCTTTCACCGTGGTGAAAAAAAAAACAGTTTGAAAAAACACTGAAAAAACTCTTTTGGAGGCAAACTTACCGTGACAGTCTTAAGAAAGCTGATTAAAAAAACAACAAAACTCATTTAATCCTGTTAATCACTTTATTTAAATTAAGAATTTATTTATTTTAGGTGAATAAAATATGACAGACATTCAAAGCTTCATTTGAAAACCTCAATAGAAGTTTAAAAAAAAAAAAGAGTTTAAAAAAAAGTAATGAAGTAATATTTAAAAAAGAGACATTCAGTTCAGCCCTGGCTCTGAAAATCTGGGACAAAAATTAGGCCTAATCAAGCTTTGGAGGTTATCTTAATCTTAGTGCTAACTCTCTGAGGGGATGCACTGCATCTGCTATTTTTTTTTATAAGAGTTGCTGCAATCCATGCCTCCCAGATTACCACAAATAGAAAGAACAACAGTCATTTTCTTGCAAACTGATGTTGTAATGACTTGTAACTGCCTGAATATAAGGAAAAACATGCTCATTGTCATTGTGGTCAGCATTTTACAGTAAGTAAACATGGTTTGTAGTAAATGACCTAAAAATAAGCCAAAACACTGACATGGTCATTTGACGATCCAATAAGGGAAACATCAACAGCAAATCACATATGTTTTGAAAATGTGTCATCATTTACTGTAAGTGTCTGACTTCTAATCCAGTCTTTTAAAGCAGAGACTGAAACTTCACCATTCCCGCAGAAAATTTCCACTCTACATTTTGAAAGACCTGTTAGACATCAGAAGCTGTCGTCAGCAGCTCCCTCACCACCGGCGCCTTTTTATTTGTTTTTTTAGAAAAACCAAAACCAGATCCTATTGTCTTCAAAAAGTTGATTTAACTCAGCTGCAGCATTTCTGGAAGATTAGTTAGTGTTTTGAGCATTTTCCTGAACAGTGATCGTTCTGCTCAAATATAAAATGACCTTGAGTCCAAATGCAACCTGGGAAAGAATAAATCTTTGTCTTCCTTGTTGCTCGGTCTGTGGCTTCATTTCTTTCATTGTCTTGAAAATATTTTGTCGACACTTAAAGAAAAAATTGCCACATAAATAAAGTTCACTTTAATTCATTATTCGGGTTTGTTACATCATGTTCATTTGTTACATCATTTGCTGTAAGCGCCATGATCAAATGGTCAAACTTTCAAATACATCTCAGTGTATGTGCGGTAAAGCCCTTTTCCTCTGTCTTGATTGCTTTAAAGTTTTGCACATTTAGGTTGATTAAATCATGGTTTAACTTTAAATTATGTTGCACCAAACTTTTAAACTAGCCTACAAAATTAGAGCTTCTCTGCCAAGCTGTCATGGGTAGGCTAACTAGGCTAACTAACCTTTTCACTACCTAGCATATGATGTTTCTGTTTCGTTTGTTTAGTCGTGTTTACTTTTAGCAAGCAAACAAGATTACTTTTTAGCAAGCTTACAAACTGCAACATTTTAACTTGGAAATAATGTAATGTTTTATTAACGTAACTAGCTAGGTAGCAAACAGTTTAACATTTTTTGCTACTTTCAGCTAACTAGCAAACAAAGTTTTGATAACTAGCAGAGCAGCTGAAAGTTAATGGTTTTCCCCTTTCTTTTATACTTAGCAGTACTCAAATTTATTTTTTATTCGTTTCTTTGAATTTGGGTAAGCAAGTTCTCCATTATTGACTAAACTCTAGTTTTGCTAAACTCTGATTAGAGCTAATCTTAGATTAAATGAGTCTTTATTGGTGTTACCCAGTCTAGGTGTCATAAACTATGTCTCTTGAAAGAAAATACAAAGCGCTCTATGTCACAGCACAGCATGTAGGATGTATTAGACAACCTAGAAATACTTGATTACATTCCAGTCAGCACATAGCAACCTCACCCAACCAGAACTCCTCTGTGGCCACAACAACCAATAATGATTATCTGCAGTGTTTTATGCACTTGATCCAGCTTTAGATATATATTCTCAAAGATACAAAAGAATGGTAGTGTGCATCAGCACAAAGGTGATAAGCATGGACAGCCCAAGTGAAAGAAATGTAACAATTTACCAACTTTGATGTTCTGAGTCTCAGTAAACCCCACACATAGTTTGTAAGTGAATCACAACACACCAGGAAACAAGAGAAGTCTTGCTGTGAAACATCATCTGCGTGTTTGACTGCTGTTGCCACCGTTACCCTGATCACGTTCTGGGTCCCACGATGCAATACTTCCTGGCACGACTGTCATAACCTGATGAATGACTTTAATTACTGTGGGCTCCAACACTGTAACACACATACACACGCACACACATTTTAATATTTTTTATTCATGGGCAGATTTTTAAACAAGCCAGCAGAACACTGATACTAGGTGATAAGTCTGCTCTGTATACAAACTACTACTTTCAAATGTAGTCATAGATTTACTCAAGTTCTGCACTTAAGTTCAAATTCCAGGTAGTCGTACCTAACTGTAGTTCAATTTTGTGCAACTTTAGACTTTTTGTCATCACAACATTTTAAATATCGTACTTTGTACTCCACTACATTTGTCGGACAGCTTTAGGTACAATTTGCTTTTCAGATTACAACACTGTAAAAAAAATCACAGGAATTTAAGAGTCCACTCATCTTTTTTCATTAACTTAACATAAATATACAAGATTTATTTATTCAAGCTAATTAAACTTTAAAATTCATGCATTCACTTTTCACAACACACCAGAACCTTGATGAGTTGAAGAAATGTAGTGTACAATCAGTTCATTAAATTAAATTTGATCAGTGATCATGATCAGTGCGTGTAAGCGTTAAAACTCACTCACTCACAAAATGTCTGGTCGTTGCATATGTGATAACGTCAGAATCGATATTCCACTGGTCAACTTATGTTGAACAGAATTCCAACAGAATCACAACCGTTTTATAGCAACAGGTGGCATCTATGGCTGCGAGCTATTAAATGTGTTGACTGGACTGAGGACGCGATCAAAAAACTGCTGGTGTTTGCACCGCCCATTGACAAGCTGTTGTGACCTGCCACACTTCTCATGTACAACTGAATTAATTCAGTTGTTTGATTAGAAAAGTTGATTTGTTTTGACTCATTACAAAATTACCTCAACTGGTCTTTTCAAATTCAGTCAACTTGACAAATCATTTTAACAGAGAATTTTCTATTGCCTTCCTGTCCTGTGAAAGCGACGTATCTCCAAATTTGGTGGCTTGGAATTTGAATGTTTCGTATAAACTGAAGGATTAAGTGTTCCTTTATGGGTTGAGGAAATTGGCCTACCTCTTACGCTAAATAAACAATTTAAAACCCTCTTGGATTAGCTGGGGAAAAAAATGCTGTGATTCATTTGCACAAGGAAGTGTAGTTTGTGTGTGATTTAAAAAATGGTGGCTTACAAGGATAGCCTATTGTCTGTAACTGTCAGTAGAAATGAAAACACTGTCAAAGTATGCATGGCTCTAAAATATGTCTTGTTCATTATTCAGTAAATCCCTAATGAGCCTTTGTGCCTCAGCTGCAGATGTTTTTTCCTGCTCCATCCCAGCTATTTGGAAAGGAAAATATTTTGTATTGATAATATGTTGAGCGTGAAAACCAAAACACTTTTCTGTCATGAAGCTCACTGAGAACGTTACAAGGTAAATGGACAGTATACAAAGAAATGTCTGACTTTAGAAAGGAAAACCTACTGAATAACTTTTGATTTTTTTTTTTCCCACCATGAATCTGTTTAGTTCAGATGTGAACTTCTGTGAATCATATAAATAACTTGTACTGTTTTGTTTACTCCTTCCACTTTTTCGACAACTCTGGTTTGGTCAAAAATATTCTGGCGCTACACGCCGTTTTTCCTCAACTACTTCCTACCTTCCTACTAGGGTTACATCAGCCAAACCAGATTGTTGGAACAGTGTAGAGCAGACCAAGATGGTTTGGGTGAGTTTTATTCTGTTCTGTCAAGTTTGAATGAAGTGTGTTTTATGATTATAAACTTATTGCGTCTGTAAATGGAGTTTGGTGGCTTTGAGAGCAATAAATCAGCTGTTTCTGGTCAAAATAAAAATAATCTTACTACTTAACAAAAGGTCTATCTTCGTAGGCAGTTGTTCCATAATGGTGACACTTATAATAACACCCTGAGCCTAGTGCGTCAAAGACAAGCATGCTTCGCGGGTGATGGTTGCAGCTGAAGGTTGCTCAATCCTGGAATAAATTTAAAAAACTATTAGTCATAGACACACAAAAACATAGGAAAACAAATTGAAAAAACTAGCACTGGCAAACATGTTCATCAAATTTTCAACCTCACCAAGATTTGTTGTTGTTGTTGTTGTTGTTGTTGTTGTTGTGCACTTGATAATGGCCTCTGTGTTTTCTTGTCATCTATTATTTCTCCTTGGCCATACAGACATTCACAGTCTTGCTAGTAGAAGGTGGAATATGTCACTGACGGTCAATATGCTGTATAACATGCAGTATATAACAATGAGAGCATGATCCACTCATAGTTTTTGTAAAGTAGTTCCTGAGATGACAACAAAAGATCCAGCCTCACAGTATTATCTTCTGATAACAGGGAATGGGAATCGTGGAACATTCTGAGGCGGAGGATAGTGTACATATCTGTCTTTATCTGCCATTGTCAGCAGGTGATTTGTCATCTGCCATCGGTCAATCATTCATCATTAGAAATGCATAACGTTCATGTGTGTAATTCACCATCACTGTGCCAGTGACTGGTGCTAATCTTGTTCCCTGACTGTCAGTAAGGATGTTCAGCATAACAACTAGCTAATGAACTGCCACAGAGGTTGAGGGAGGTCACGCAGAGGAGAGAGAATGCAATGCGAAATACACCATTAATTTTTGTGAAGTTACTTGATCAGTAACATCATACCCTGTTTCAGCTGCCACCCAAAGCAGTGTCTCTGTGGCCTCATTAGTTTCCATGTTAGAAAAAAGTGAAAAGTAATCCGATATATATGTATATATATATATATAGACACTTCCTAAGTTCAACCCCTTATAGCTCTGTGTACCAGTAGCAGTTGGGAAAACATGGTACCTCAATCGATTTTCTCCTTCTCCTGTAGAAGCGACATGAAACACCAGCTAATTAGCTAGCTAATAATAGTACAATTCTAGCTAATAATTTATGTTAATTAGCAAGCTAGTTATCTAGCATTAGCTAACTAACAGCGTCAATATTTGGTTTTCTTTTCAGCATAGACGAGTCTAGCAGATAGCTATCTAAATACAGGAAACAGGAAAGGAGAAAGTTGATTGAGGTTCCAAGCTTGCTCAACTGTTATTGCAGCCAAGGGGCGGTACTCAGGAAGGGTCAATTAGCTCTTAAGAGCTTTTGGCACGTTGCTTGTGTATTTTATTGATCAAGCTACTGAAGAATGTTATTACAAGTTTTTCTAATCAGTTCAAGCACTTGTTGACAGGCCATTAGTCTGTCACTGTCTCTAACTGCCCTGTTCTGTGGCTGATGTTGTTGTGTCAACATGGTACATATTCAAATTTGGAGCAGTTGGACAATGCGGGCAGTAAGAATGAATCTTTTTCTTTTATATTTGTCATTATTTTTTTCCTGTCCAGATGTTGATGATTTATGAACCTAGCCCAGCTTTTTGACCCTGTACTGGGCCCAGTGTCCTCGTCTCTTTTCATATGTTTCCTCTTGATCAATTAAACAAATTTATTTTTAAGGTTGCTCTCTTGCCGGTAAATCTTACTGCCAGCATAGCCTGAGCCTCTGCAATAAAGACTGTGTTTACCAGTAATTTATTGTTGACATTTATTGCTTTACTTTTCAGAGTGTTTATCTACACATGCGCATAGGTGTAGTCCTAGATTAATTGTTTTAATTGCCCCAAAGGACAAATTAAAGACTAAAGGTGAATGAATGTTTGCAGTACGTGCATCTTAAATGTTTATCAAGTAAATCTTTAATCTTAAAGCAATTTACGAAAACAAACAATATATGTTCTTCCATTGTAACTGTGCACCTTCGTAAAAATAGATCTATTCACATTTATTGCACAGACTGGTCTATTACGGCATTCTACGGTGTGTTATTTCTGAATAGCAGACCTCTGCAGGGTTCAAATTACACAGTGGACTTTCGAGGAGTCCTATTTTCTGATGTGCATCACGACTAAAACATGTCACATGCGTATGCATACGTGTAAGCGGACAGCAGCAAGGACAATTTCAGGGTTACTGTGAAAATTCATTCTATTGTCACTACTACAGACAGTTAATACTGTCAGTAACATTTCAAAGAGGCTACATAACAAAAATATAACGCTACTGTTTCAAAAATCAAAGAATGCATTTATTAATCAGATCAACAAACAAGAAGCAAAGTCACAAAATCAGCAGGGGGACACAGGCAACCTGTTTCTGCTTCACATTCGTTTTTACATGGGAGGACTTTACATGAAGAGTCAAAGGCTCGTACGTGAGGAGGTATTGTCATTACTTTGTTTGGCTCCTCTAGAGAAAATATGCAGTGTTGGAATCTAACCTGAAGGCCTAACAGTGAGAGGCCGACAGTGTTTCCTCCACAGCTGTCATCTGGACAGCTACAACAAAAGCTTTCTGGGTGTAACAGTTGGATCAGCGGTTCAACTTTGGAGAGCAACAAGGCACAAAAGTGATATAGCAGTAAAACTTGTTATGCAAGTAATTACTTTAGAAACCAAGTAATACGTAAAGCAATACTGTTACTTTTTGAGGGAGTAATAAGCGAAAAGTAACTTACTTACAATTCCTGAGTAACTTGCCCAACACTGGTCATTATGGAAAAATGAACCCCAACAGGTTGATGCTGTACCCCGATTTGAATCAACATGTCCATAAACCTTAGGATGTAACTGAACATTTGAAAGCTCAAAAATCATAATTAATGTCTTTGTTGTTCTTTACAAATGGTAGGTATATTTAAAAAGGTGAAAAGTTAATATCAAACTGTATGTTAATATTGCGCAACTTTACCCTGACAATTGCTGAAAGGACAATTAAGTTGATAGATGTCCCTGAAATTGGATTGAATTTCAAAAGGTGGTGAAATGCCCAGGAAATCAGACTCAAGACAAAGGTATTAATGCCAGAAGTGTTTCAGAAAGAACAGTGAGAAGTAGTGGAGATTTTTTAGTTGTGGGAAAGTATTCAGATCCTTATTTAAGTACTTTCCTACTTTAAGTAAAAGTCCTGCATCCAAAACCTCACTTGAGTAAAAGTAAAATCAGCAAATTTTACTTGAAGTATCAAACGTAAAACAGAAAAATCATTCAACAGAAAAACGGTTCCTGTCAGTGTTGTGAGAACAGTTGGCTCTAAAAAGTCAACTGAGCTCATAACAATCGCCCTGTTTCAGATTTGTGACGATGCATTTTCCAGCCAAGAGGGTTTAAAAGAGTTTATTTAGCTTTAAGACGTAGAAGAATTTTGTTGACCCTTCAATTTATCAGAAAAAAATCCATCCCCAAATGTGGAGGTACATAGTTTTACTGGACATCAAGGGCAGGAAGAATTGTAATATTAAAACTAACTAGTATCTAAAGCTGTCAGACAAATATAGTGGAGCAAAAAATACATCTGCCTCTGAGATGTGGAGAAGAAGAAAAAATGTAAATTAAGTACACTGTAAAAATGAACAAATAAATAACTTTTTAACTAAAAAGTTAGTGCCTGGGCTGACTGACTGAAATTTACAGAATTTTAAAAGACAAGTTAAGGTTATTTTTCAAAACAAATAATAAAATAAAGCTGATATTAATTAAGATGTGCTTAGTTAAGACTTAAACATGTTAACATGTTTAAGATTTTAAGTTGAACCACCAAATCTTCAGTCAAACATTGCAAACAAATTTGATTTCCTTCCACATTTTCTCAGCTTGAAGACTCAGTTCATTTCACACAGACTCACAGCTGCAGCTGCTCCTGTTGGAGCTACTTTGTTCCTGTATTGGCACAAAGACAATATGTGAACCTGCTCCCACTGAATTTATGAAGTTTGAAGTGTGAAGTTGTACTAACCCTCATCATGGTTCACAGTGTTTTCATTATTGTGAAAACAAACAACCATGGCGTACCTCAAGGTGTACTATGGACACACGGCAAGTTTTCACCATAAATGTTTTCATCAAACTATAAAAATGAAGGTTCTCAGTGGAGTTTTAACACTCGAACAATACATGCTGGGAAATCTACTAATATGCTGATCATGGCTTTTTTTCAAGTCAAAAGTTTTTTTTATTTAAGTGCTGCTGTCCTGAAAATAAGTACAAGACATTTTAAGTTTGATTACCTTGAAAAAATAATTTATAATGAATTAATGAGTGAAGACTAGCTAATTCCATGACATTTCTGTATGATTTTTTTACTGTGTAAAGTACAAGTACCTTGAATTTCTAATTAAGTACTGTACTTAAGTAAATCTACTTACTTACATCCCACCACATTTTTATTCATTACAACACGGAAACGGAAACAGTGAGTCATGAAATAAACATCAGTGTGACTTATCAAGTATTGTGTTGTGATGCATCAGTTTCCCAATAAGTATCAAATCAGAAACTAATCAGTACCAGAAATTCCTGTACATTGACTCACTACCTGCTTTGTTCCTTAGCCTAAAGGGACAGTCCACCCGAAAATGAAAATTCAGTCTCTTATCTACTCACCCTCATGTCGACTGAAGGTCGTGTTTAGTGTTTTAGTCCACAGAACGCTGCTGGAGTTTCATAGGAAAAATGTTGCAGAATCTCCCAACCAATTTACGCGAATGGTCACCAAACGTAAAAAAGGAAACAAAACCATAAAATGCCTTTATACTGCACACCACACACACCCAGTTCAGACGGTGTGAACATGGAAAAGGATCCACAGTGAAGATTTAGGATACAAACATGGAGTAAATGACGTCTTTCAAGTCAACTTAGCATGACAGGGCTTCCGGAGACTTGGATTACACCAGACAACCAGTATGGAGACATTTTATGTTTGTTTGTTTTTTTCAGTTATTTTTTTTAACATTTGACTTAAATTTCACTTAAATTGTTTGTGAGATTCTACAGCAATGTTTTTCTGTGAAACTCCAGCAGTGTTTTGTGGTCTTAAAAACTAAACCGACCTTCGATTGGCATGAGGGTGAGTAGATAATGGCTGAAATTTCCATTTTCCCTTTAACAATTAACAATCAGTGGTCCAACCATAAAGTGAAGTGGTGGGCAGTGAGAATGAATGAATGAATGAATGAATGAATGAATGAATGAATGAATGAATCTGTCAGAGTGGATATAGGCAGTTTTAGACCCCTGGAAATGAGCAAGGCACTTAATTTACGTATAATATTTTGGTTATACCACATCTCTCAGAGTGAACATGCATATGTTTGGAGGATAGGCAGGGTTTTGTTAAAATAGAGCGTTTGAATGAATGAATGAACTTTTCCAACAATCAGTCGACATAGAGGTATATATCCTGCACCTGTGTGTCTAACATGTCTGAAAAAACAACCACCAAATGAGCCAAAAAACTGCGCGTCAGACTTAAAACATAGTTTGACTCCATCAGGGTTAAACGTACCGTTTTCCACGTTAATTCATGTCAGAGTAAAGTGAAACCTCTGCAGCGAGGACGGAAGTAAAATCACATGCTGCGGTTGCACAGCTGCGTTACGCAGGACGTGGTAAAGGACTGTAATCCCCGACACAGAAACCCACCAGAACCGCCGCAATAGTGTGAAGACGACTGCGTCTGTTGCCGCAGTGTAAAACCACACAAAGTGCGCACCTGCAGCGATGAAGTTTCCAGCTCTAGCCCGCGGTGAATATGAATGAAGAATGACCAATGGTGAGTACAGAAAGAGAACTGCGTGGAGGTTAAGTCAAGTGGCCTGAAGTGGTGACGCACTGAATTAAACTGACATTAAACCCTCCAAATTCGAGCCGAATTCAAGCCGAAGTCCGGTTATTGTTTGCGTCGGGCTGTTAAAGTCTGGACTATGTAAAGCAACGGAATGAACCGCTTTCGAAACTTACCGGGAGCCGGGCTCAGACGCATCCGTCCTCATGCCTTCTCCACCGAGCGACTGACTGGCTTACTGTATGTTGAACATTTAAAGGCTTTTTCCAAGCAGGGGAATTCCGCGTAAATAATTGCCAATCAGAAGGAAACTGAAATAGATTCAGGATTTACGGGAATTGGCTTCAGGTTTACAGGAATTCACAGACTCGTGTTGGACTACTTTGAGCTCCACTTAGGTCAATGTTTACGCCCAGAGACAATGGGATTAATAGTACACCAAGAGTCATTAGAAATAGTAGTAACTGTGCAGACTCGCCTCTTTCAGGGTGTTGTGATAGGCCTGTTAAATTATTTGCTGTTGCATCCACGTGAAGCAAATGTATCAACTTGTGCTTAGTCATGTTAGGGCTATTTCCAATTGTGTAATACACCATAATGTAGCTATAACCATGTATCATAAATTACAAAGTTTATGTTACATTTCCGTAGAGTAACTGGTAACTAAAGCTAGTGCAGATTAAAGGGATAATATGCAAGATTTGCCTTAAAAAAATATAGACAAGACATAATCTCTTTCAATCATGATTTATGGCTGTCTATAAGTTTATGGTGATGTCTGTGCCTGCAGAGACCCTTTCTCATTATTTTTGCTGTGCTCAGGATGCTTTACCAAAAATCAACGATCTTTGTGGTGCGTTTAGAAACAGCTCGGACAAATGCCACTGATTGTACTTTTATAGTAGCACTGAATGAAAATACTAAACCAGGGATGTCAGAGTAGTTCATGGGCCACATACAGCCTTATCCAGCCCCCAAGTAGGCTGGACTAGTAAAACCATTGCATAACTAGAAGAGTGCAGATCTTTGCCAGGCAATCCAAACAGAATATTCAGATGTAACCCTGTTGTAGTTAACAACAACATTTTGATTAATAACTGTAATTAAATTGCATATTTTTTTCTCAGTAGCTGTAATGGATAATATTGTATTAATATTGAATTGGATTAATATTGTGATTTAATTACAAGTATCCAGTTACTCCCAACACCGCTAGTCAGTAAGCCCTGTTTTTAGCCTAGCAGTTGTTGATAACTTGTGACTCCTACTGACTGGTTACTAGGAGTGAGGGGTGAGTCACAAGTCATTAAAGATTTATAAAAAAAAAAAGGGTTTTCAGAAATTGTGAATCACAGCAACCACAAAGCGTCCTTCAGCATACAGTCATAAATGTGCACAAATGAAATTCCATTCCAAATAACAACTCCTAACTGTTCTCTTTCTTTTAGTATAAAAAAAGTTGATTCTCAAAATGCTCACAGGGAATGAACCATCCATTTTTCAGGGCAAATGGTTTCTGCAGCCACTAGTATGTCTTCACAAACTCACCCTCAGTGGAGACTATGACTTTGATGCTGATGCTACGTCGTTAGAAATAAGGTAGGATAAGGTAAGATAGCTTTCACAGCTGCATCACTGATCTCTCAGCTTCCACTAAGAACAGACTGCTGTTTCCTCAAACCCACCAACAATACATCTGTCTTCTCTGTTGTCAGTTGTCCGAGCAAGTTCTTGTATTTTCGCCATGATGACTCTGATAGTGGTGCAGGAGATTATATTCCTTGCTTGAGTGCTGAATGGTGCTGTGAACACATCAAGCACACTGGCTTCCTATTAACTTCTGTGAAGAAATACGAACTGGTTCATTTTCTTGGAAAACCCCACAGTCTGTGTCCGCTTTTCTCTTTTTTGAAGTCATTTTCCACAGGGAGCTCCGGGCTCAGCCGCCTATACTTGACAGTGTTGTGTGAAATAGCCTGTAGCATGTTAGCATGTAGGGTCTACAGTATAATAACATAGCCAGTATAAGACTACTGGCTATGTTACTACTGCTGTCTGATGACTACTGTCATCAGACAGCACAACCCTCAGTAGACAAATCAGGAAAAGCAGTGTATTTTATTGAAAAATTGGAATTAGTGACTGTAATCTTCACACTAGTATTGTCACAATGCCAAAAACATGACTTTGTTATGATACCTGCCTAAAATATCTTGTTGCAGATACAGAAACAATACCATGGCGAAAACCTAAAACACCAGAAAAAGTAATGGAATAATATATAAGATGACGGTCCTGTCGTGACAGAAATAAATGGCTGTAAAAGTGAACAACAGAGGATAGGTATTTACACCAAGTCTGAGCTGTTTTATTGTCAGTGTATTAATATTATTATTGTAGAAGTGAACTTGAATGGGAATCTGGGATTTTGCCATCAATTTTGTTTTGCCTTGAAGAATATTTCAGTTTGATAGCCTATAAAGTTAAGTTACAGTTAATATAAATGACAGTAACTGTAACATTACAAGTGTGAACGCTGTGTTAACAGTAGAAATGTTTGCCACATTGTTAAACTAGCTAAAAAGCTAAAGCCAAACCTTTAATTGCTTCGTTAAACTTTGATGGTGAAAAGGTTTGCTTGTTATCAAATAAATTACTTGTTTGACTTATATTTGGGAGCATGTAATTATGTTATCTGTCACATTCGCTATCCAACCTGTCATGCTTTGAATTCCTTGAACAGGTTGGCGAGTGTGTCGGCGAGACGTTTAGCCAGATTGGACGCGTTGGCTCCCTTGGTCTGTGTGGGTTTAAAACATCTTTTATAGATGGGCTTTGTGGTGTCCATGGGGTTGCCCTGACTGACTGTCAGCCGTGAAATAATAATAAATAATGAAATAATGAAATAATGCCATATTTCACTCCATGCATTTGCTTTGTCAACAAACTGTGGACGGTCGGCAAGACTGGTATTTTTAACGTTAGCAACTATGAGAAAAAATTTTGGCATGGCCACAGCACCTTACAGTGCTCAAGGAACATTTAATCTTCAGCACCCCTATAAGACTTACCATGGTGAGAATTACAAGAACTTGCCAAGACAACAGAGAACACAGAAGATAAATGAATTGTTGGCAGGTTTGAGGAAACAGTAGTCTGTATTCAGTCAGAGATGACAGTGCTGCAGTCATCTATGATTAAAATCTATATCTGTGAAAGCTATCTACGCTATTGCTAACGAAATAGCATGAAAGCGGTAGCCTACTCTGAGCGTGAGTTTGTGAAGACATGCATGCTGAAGGCTGCAGAAATTGTGTGCCGACAAATGGATGGCCCATTAATTGTGAATGTACTTGTACTTCTGTTCACGAAAAGAAAGGGAGGTGTAGTTATTTATAGGTTATTATGCAATGTTTTTATTGATCCGGCCCACTCCAGATCAAGTAGGGTGGCGTATGGCCCAGGAATTAAATTGAGTTTGAGTTCTTAGACAAAATGAAAAACACTATAATTTCCTTTTAGCTGTTAGGCCAATATTATAAAAATAAATTATTTATTTAGATTTAGAATGCTTTGAATGTACATTAATCAGATCTTTAATGCCCCACAAGATAGTTGATTGTTGAGTCTCACCCCCAGGATGTCAAATACTAATGTTTTGGGTTGGTAAAGTGTTCCTAACACAGTAAAATAATGAGAATATAAGAAGGGATGGGTGGCGGGCAGGGTCTATGCATTATGTTTTTAGGAAAGTGCTGCATAGTTTGCCTGTAAGTGTCATTTGGGGTTCCTTACATGAAAAATGGTAAACATGTTTTGGAGGATTTGACTGACCTCTCTGTCCCCCTCTCTCCCTGTATCTCTCACACTGTCCATAAACTCTCAGCCTCTTCTTTGCATCAGTCTCCTTGCTCTTCTGCTTCTACCTCTGTCTCTGTCCTGCGACACTAAAAGGCCTCCTGAAGACGTTAGCCGCGATTTCATGGCAACCGTGCAAACTGATCTCGACAACACAGTAAGTAAGACACCAGGTCTATTTATTTATAGATTTATTTCACCAGATTGCACACAAGGGAAACAGATTTTTTATTGTCATCCAGCAAGAGGCAAGGATTATAGGAAGGAAATGACAGTTCAAGGGATCAATCCTGTCTAATGTAAAATAAGATGCATCACAAGTCTTGGAGCACAGGATTGAGTCAGAATCATTCCTTATGCGAAATCTCATACTGTAAAGAGAAGCAGACAAGTTAGAGCAGCAGCTTTAATTAAAGGTGCTCAAACATAGGAGACATGGAGTGTGCAAAAGCAGCTGCAACCTAATATAAAGTATTAGATGATAACATGTTATTGTGCATTCAGTGTACAATCAGAGTGAACTTTTTCCTCCTCTTCCTTGTTTTTTTTTTTTAAATACCTTGCTCCCCTGTTATGAAAGATGCAGCCAGTCACACAAGGAAAATTGGTTTGCATGTTTACATGAAGTCAGAAAAAGCTACATTTATTGGGCGAAAGAAGACAATTTCAGATAAACTGAAATTTGTAATCTGTAATTTGTCAGAAAGGCTGTATTAAGGAGAACCTTTCCCACAACATACGAGACAACATGCAGGTTTAATTAAAATTGTAAACATCATAGTATCACTATTTTTGATCAAATCAAAAAAGATCACCAACCGCCTACAAAATAAGCTAAAAATGTTTCCCCAAAAATAATAAATGAAAGAATAAATGAAATGAAAACTAGCTCCCCCCTTCCTTTTGTATTATAAACATCTACCACTGTGATACTTTAATTCATTCCAGAGAGAAAATATTACAAGCACGCTGCAAAACTCTTCCTGCCCAGAACTGAAACACAAGCCACATAACTGCGTGCCAAACGACACGGTGAGTAATAATTATTCTGTGATTGTCAGCTTAAATGTTTTTAATCTTCCTTTTTCATGTAGTGATTTCTTGGTATGTCATTTAGCCATACTTGAGCACTTTATCAAAAATGTACAGTAAGTGACAATAAAAACAGTAACCCAGCTCTCGCTTTTTATTTGGTGTCCTCATAGACAGCGATACGCAACAGCGGCTCCTATACACATGAGCAGATTAAAGAACCTCTAGTGGGCGCTTAGGGATGGGCAAAATGGCATTGAAGGCCAGTCCACCAGAAAGCAGATATCAATCTCATTTAACGCCTTTCTGACGGATTTTCTTAGGAACATGCACCCATCGTTTCGCCAACTGAGTGTGAAGCACTGTTTTCTGCACAGTCAGCTGTGACGCATAGTAGCTGTTACCTTTGCCAAAGGTGGTCAAAATTTTGCAGTTATTGTGGTCACTGCAGGTGTGCAAGGTCCAAATGTCTCACATGCCTTTATTCTGCAGGACTTTGTGACCACCTTGCACAAGCTGACCTGCAAAATGAAGTCATTAGGTTCCCACACAGAAGGACTGGTCGCATCTGTCCTAACCTCGATACGTTGCCCTTGTCCGGAAAAAACGGTAAGCCTAGACACATTAATATATCTAAAAATGTAGATGTCTTTTTTGTGCTTTTCTAATGAAACTTTCTTGAAACCTTTTCACCCTCTGTGTGTGAGATGTTGATACAATTTAATTGACAAAGTCAGTGGAATGTTGGCAGGCTGTCGTGTTTCCCTCTGCCACATAGCTGGTGACTCACTGAGAGGTTAAATAGCTGGTCGGCTGTGATTGTATCCAAACATGAGTGTATTTGTTTCTTAACTTGGCACCAAGCAGCAACAAGCCTCAGCAGAAAATGTGCATGCAGAACATGAAGTTTCTTTGTGCACTGCAAAGAACAAAACAATTGTGAAGAGAGATTTGGAAGCAGGTACTAGAAATGATCACAGGCCATCTTTCCACACAAAGTACCCAAAACTTTCAGCCCCAGGAACTACAAACCCCAATTCCAAAAAAAGTTGGGACGCTGTGTAAAGCGCAAATAAAAATGGAATGCTCTGATCTGCAAATCTTTTTCAACAAAGGCAAGACATTTAATGTTCAAACTGTTAAACTTTGTCGTTTTTTGTAAATATACATTGCTCAAAAACAAAAACATTCCCCAGGTAAACGGGTTAATTTGTTACAGGTGAAAGGGGCATCTTTGAAAGGCTCAGTCGTCCTGAAGCAAAGTTGGAGCAAGGGTCCCCGCTTTGTGAAAAAATGCATAGGCAAATAGTCCAACAGTTTAACAACAGTATTAGTCAACACACAATTTAATGGAATGTAGGGATTTCACCATCTACACCATCGACGACATGTTGTGTGGAAGCGGCTAAGGTGATAAAATAAGTTTGTTGTAGTGCTACTGTTTTGGTCGGGAAGCTATTCCTGCAGTTTACACACAACTTATCTAATAGTTGTCCGTCCATCCATCCATCCATCCATCTATCCATATCCGGGGTCAGGTCGCAGTGGCAGGCTGAGCATGACGTCCCTCACCAGTAACACCTTCCACCTGCTCCACCTCAGCTGGCTCCTTTCGACATGAGGCAGTAGCGTTTCCACTACGAGCTCCCTCTGTGTGTCCAAGCCCCTCAGCCTCTGAACTCAAAAAACAAAACTGCCACACTGGTGAGCTAACCCTTTTTTAGATACACTCATTTCACATGCTGTTGCCTCACGTGTAACTCCAGGCGGTTTCTCACGTGTTAATGGGGCAACCAAGATCAATATTATAGGTCGTTTATGAGAACATGGGAGCACATGTGGGGATTGTCTGTTAAATGATTGGTTGGTTGTGTGTCACTTGTAGATCGCTGAAACGATATGACAGGCTGTTTATCAGCTGGAGGGTATTCATGATGTCCTTCCATGGCGGTTTGCATACTTTTAAGTGAGACTATTGATTATTGATTTCGTGAACTACTTTCTTATTGCTATTGATGATGTGTCTATCACCGATAAATGTTGCTATCGTTTTATCACCCAGGCCTACTACAATCCATAATATCGTTAAAAGATTCAGAGAATCCAGAGAATTCTCTGCATGTAGGGGTCAAGGCTGAAAACCAACATTGGCATTGTCTTGCTTATTTTAGCAAGACAATGCCAAGCACATTCTGCATTCTGTTAGAACAGCATGGCTTTGTGGGTACTAGACTGGCCTGTCCACTAGCAGTCCAGACCTGTCTCCCATTGAAAATGTGTGGCGCATTATGAAGCGCAAAATGCGATAACGGAGACCTGGGACTGCTAAGCCACTGAAGTCATATATCACACAAGAATGGGAAAGAATTTCACTGTCAAAACTTCAACAGTTCGTGTCTTCAGTTCCCAAATACTGTATGTACCAAGTGTTGTTAAAAGAGACGGTGATGTAACACAGTGGTGAACATGACCCTGTCCCAACTATTTTTAGAACGTGTTGTAGGGATCAAATTCAGAATGAGCATATATTTACCAAAAACAATCAAATTTATCAGTTTGAACATTAAAAATCTTCTCTTTGTACTGTATTCAATTGTGTACAGGTTGAAAAGGATTTTATAGATTTTTAGTGTCCCAACTTTTTTTGGAATTGGGGTTGTACTTTTTAAAAGGTTCCTTCAGCCAATTGTTCACTGACAGCTGTTTTTATGTCATTTTTTTGCGTGCGAATGTACAACAACGATGCACTCTGGTTGCATTTTCAACTTTGAGTCACACTGAAATGACATAAATTAGAGATATCTGGTGATTTTAAAGTTCAGAAGTCTATGTTGCCTCATTTACTTATTAGTTAGCTCAGTAAGATGTGCTGACAAATAAAACAAGGTGGAATTTAATTAGTATTTTCCCACAGTTTGATGGGAAACCTCGCCCTCTTTACTCCTGCATCAGCTTTGTGCTACATTTTTGAACAGTGTAGGATCAAAATCAGTTTTGATGATTCAGGCTCATAGTTGAGTGCTGAGTCATACAAAGGAGCAAACCAGAGCCTCTTGAGAGCCTCAGGCGTCACCAGTACCAGCACAGGTTTACAATTCTGGCTCATACTGCAACACGGTTGTGTTGGAACCTTTTAAAGGTTAAACCTAGTTTTTGATCTGACATACTGTACTTTGACCGGACCCCATATATGGTGGAAGCAGAATGGTATTCTGGGATTAGACAACAGTGAGTGACTGTAGTGAGCTGTTTCACTTCAAACTGACTAAGGATATATATCCACTTTCTAATGTAAAATTATACCCATCTGATGTTAACTAAACTCCACACTAATAAGCATTTGTGTTTGTGCTTTGGCTTCTATTGACCAGACTAAAGAACCCAAACAGAAGTCGAAGAAGAGGAGTATGGCGACAAGACAAAGGAGAAACGAGACTAAAAAACTTTGCAAAGTCAAGGAAATCCTGTCTATCATGACTAAATGCTATGAGATGCTGAATACTATACATGGACAGACACCAAACTCCAGCACATTATGAAGCAAAAAAAAACCCCAAAAAACTTGTATATCCTGTCCGTTCATTGGATTACACAAGAGGAAACTTCCACTTCTTTTAAACTATGCTGTTAAGTACCAGTATATCTCTTTTGCAGCTGCTCTTGGTGTTGTTTGACTACTGACTCTTCCAATACGTTTCTACATAGACACAAGCTATTAAGCCAAAAGAAAGTTCCAAGGCCGCCCAACAAACTGGACTCCGCACACTGTGTGCTGCATATACCAACCTGCTACCGTGCAGAATTCACAAGAAGGTCTTGTGGACTCAAAGGTGCATGAGGCATGGCGCAAAGAAGCTCTAAGATGGCAGACGGTGTACTCAAAAGGAAAACAGTTTTAAAAGGGTTGAAGCTGCAAACATGCAGCCAAAATGATTTTTTACAGCTCTCGGATTGTACAGAATATAATATGACATTTACCTGCACTAACGATAACTGCTTGTGCATGACCAGGACATATTAAGGTGCTCAAATACAGTTTTGCTTTCACTTTGGATGACAAGGACTAGCCCTGGCAAATCTTTATCTCAGTTATCTAAAGCTCCTTTGTTTCATTTTGTTTTTTTGTTTTTTTAGTCTTGGGAGTTGTTTTAGGCTGTGTGTCAAGTGAGCTCTTTAAGTTGACATTATGTTGAGTAATCATGGAGCATGATTGATACTTTAAAAGCACATTCTGCCACAGATGGCTGAGTTCAGCTCATACAAGCGACTCCGTTCTGGGATACAACTAAGAAGCCTTCCTGTCACGTTCACTTGGTGCTTTGATTAATGGTACCTGTCTAATTTAAAAAATAAAAAAAACTTACCAGGAATGGACTTGGGGAGGTAAAAATGCTAAAGTGCCATGTTTGTTGTTTTACATTATTTTAAAATGTGTCATTTGTTGTTTTGTGTACCAGAAATGTAAAATAAGACCAAAGAAACACACAGTGTCTAGTTCCAGCTACCAGTTTCAGGACAGGAGGTACTTTCTCTTCCTGTCAGGGAATACAAAATGCATTTTCATGTACCCAACTTCATTTTGTACTTGTATATTTGTTTTTAAACACATAAAGCAACTAATAGTGTTTATGACCCATAACTTATGTATTCCAAATATATTTATATATCTAAAACAAAGTAAAGGTGTTACTTTGTGCTAGTTACCCTAAGACTATGCTACACCGACAAAGATTAATCCAAGATTGGTCAGAGTTTAGCTAAACTAAATTTATAATGAGTAATTCCAGCTTTAAAAATTTATCAGATCTCTGTTTAGTAAATCCAAGTTTATTGATGTAAGCCAAAATTAAATCGTCTGATCAATATGGAGATACTTGCTTAGGAAAAATGGAACCTAGTAAGTTTAAAAGAAGCTACTTTATGCTAGCTGTAAGCTTTGAGCTATCTAGTTTAAAAGTTTGGTGCAGCACAAAGTTAAAACCTGATTTAATCAGGGTTAAAATTTAATCCTTGTTGGTGCTACTCAGCCTAAATGATCTACAGTATTACAGCAGTGTAATTCTTTCTACTTCCGCTCTCTTCAACAGACACTCTCACAACTCCATCACATCTGTCGTCGAAGAAATTTATTGATGGTGGTGGGTATACATGGCATTGATTGCACAACCGTATCCAGGCTAACAACTGTTGTGATCAGTACAGGAAAACACAGTCGTGCAGTCTGTTTTGACATTTCTTGTCATGTAACGTTTGCTTCATGGAACTTGGAACAAATGCCTCCCTCCTAAAATATTATCATAGTTAATCACTGATAATGAGCATTAACTTTGCACCTAAAGTGAAGGTCTTTCCCTCTTAGTGTCCCACCTTTAAATGAACTGTTTGTGGTCATATCATTGTCTGTTATATCAAGCAGAGGGATCAACCATATCCATACAGAGCATTTAAAATTACTATACAGCGTTGCTTTACTATTGACCGTAAATACCATAATGCATTGAACACTGACTCGAAAGAAACACTGTCAAGCAGAAAGCAACTGCAATTCATCCAGGTGCATTCAGGTTCCATACAAATCCAAATAAAAACACATTTTAAATCTGTAGAGCACTAACAAAAAAGGTGCAGTCATTGTTCATTCAGTAAAAATGAAAGGGAATATGAAAATAAATAAGTCAGTACATTGTATAAAACATGTGGGAATAAAAGGGTTTGAGTAAATGCTACATTGGTCTAGAAATGTCAGGCCTATGATGGTTACAAACTTTGCTTGTAAAGTGACTTTAAAGGGAGCACTGATTTTTTTTTTAAACAGCTATTTCATTTTTGGATTGGTCCCTGTCAAAACAAGGCAATATTGTTCCAAAAAATTCCGACACATTTCCTTTAAAAGCCACATTGTTTTCTTCAGTAGTCAATCATATTGCACTTCAATAGGAACATATTCAGTTTGAGAGGAAGCGGAGGCAAATGGGATTAAGGAACGCATTTCAGGTTACGGTTGACTGGGGACTGCGATACAGGGGCCATCACACACACACACCTCTAATGAGTCACCCAACATTTTTCCTTTACTTCCTTTTAGACATTTTACAACCCACCTCTGAGCTTTTATCTACTCTCTTAATCATCTCTTCTCTACCCTCTTCTAAAGATGCACCAAATGCTGATAATGACTCAGCCCTATTGGGTACTTTTATCATCCAGTGTCAATAAAATTAAGTTTTTGTAATATAGTGCCTCTAATTTCACAGCAATAATGGTTCATGTGTATGAGCTGCTGGAAGCAGCAACAGAATTTATAGTTTTAGGAAAATATACAGTATTCAGCAAGGCTTCACGACTGGACCAGCAAATTCCAAGAAACCTAAACATTTAGCATTTAGAAAAGAAAACGCAGCACCACAGGGTGGTCTGCTGATTACACAACTTTATTGCCGTGAAATTAGACCCAAGTGTGAAAATATAGACAGATAAGATTATTTAAAATTTCTTAATAGCTGTAGTGAAACCCTCTGGTGCTAGTTTGAGTACCGGTGCATCCCTACTTTCTGACTCATCCATCAGATACACATCCTCCTGACCCCGCACTCGCAGCAGAATTTGGCGGATTCAACGGGGTACTTGGTCCCGCAAGCATGACAGAACTTGCTCTTCATCCCTCCGTTGCCAACTTCGTTCACGCCATCGACATCGTTCCTGAGAAGTGTAACAAAGTTGACCAAAGAGCAACATTAGAGACTATGAACATTAGGTTAATGACATTTTAGTGCTGATTGATTGATTATGATACTCTGTATCAGTGGCTCCCAGCCTTTTTCCTGAGGAAACTGATAACCCCTGACTAAGTGACAAGGTTTTTTAATGCAGGACGATGCTGTTTAGCAGAGGGTGAAGGCTCTGTGAATATAGCTTGTGTTCAGGTCTTCACCTGTTCCCTGATTCTGTGAGATTTTTTGAGTTTATATTTTAAATATTATAATTAAAAACAAATATTCACTACTTTAAAAATAACTATTTCATTTAGAGTTATTGACAGTAATGAATGAAATGCTGAGACATAGACTGTATATGCGAACATTAAGTAGGCCAACCCCCTGTGATGCTTTGGTGACCCCTAGTGGGGGTGGGCCCCCAAGCTGGAAACCAGTGCTCTAAAGCACCACATAAGTCAATATGAGCTAGATAGTGATATAACATGCATATTAAAAATAACTTCAAATTCCTTTAATAGGCTGGTAAGAATTCAAGGTTATGAAGGAATAAAGAATTTATGCATCGACATGGTCATTAACTTTAAATAGAAGAACCTTTAAATACATTATATGTATTATATGACATGCTAGATCATTCTGTATAAAGCTGAGCAAAGATGTTTGAGCTTTCTGGTATTTTACTGTGTCCACGTATACCAGCTGTACCAACATCTTCTGACGTCATATTTGTGTTGTGTTGTAATAAAGCTATATATTCAATTAATGACAAGAGAGGCATGTTGAGTTATTCTCTTATTCATCAAAGTGAAGACTGACCAGAGGTACATGTTTTTCTGCATCAATGGTGATTGTATATCACACATTTTAGCTTAATTTGATTAACCCCAGTACTGATTTTTTCCCCCAATCATCAAGGCCCGCAGGCTGAGTCTAACCCCGCACCTCATTTTACATATTTGTGCTCAACAGAGAGAAGGCGGTGTGTCTTCTTTGTAAAGATATTTAGATACTATTGTTAGATACTTGATTCTGATTGGTTTACAAGTAGACACCTTTATATAGTGTTACATTTACAACAGGGCCTTTGAGACCAACCATAATGCTGATGAGGTCTGGGATCTAAGTAATCAACCTGGAGCTGTACAGCTCAGTGTTTTACATGATAAATATGTAAGCTGAATGGTTTTTCTTTTGTTTAAACCATCATTCTGATAGAACATGCACATAAGAATCGGTTAAAACTAAATAAACCTTTCTAAACTAAATTTAAATTTAAAAAAAATCAAAATTCTTACAGGAGGAGAATTTGGTAAAATTATGCAAGTATATGTAATACACCAACAAACCACAAGAGGACAGGATAGATTAGACTGTATGGTGGTTGTGTTGATGTGCTTTTCATTCATTCCCACCTGTGTTTTTGAGGAAACGTGTAAGTGAATGGGCTCACCTAGATATGTGGGCGTCTACTTTCTTCTTGTTGAGAGCTATTCCAGACTGAGTGTTTCTCGCAGAGCCATAGCCAGAGCTCCCTGCTCGGGTCTTACTTCCCACACTGAGGGGAGCAACATGAAGAGAAGAAAGACAGGGACGTGTCAAATATAAACCGCTCGGAGGGCTGGAAGTCTGAAACTCACATTTGAGCTGCCACTGATCAATGATAATCACAGATGTGACATGCTTATGACACTATCAGTTAAGTCATGGTGTTAATAATGTCTTTCCATCAACACACTTGTCAAATAAAGAAGAAAGTAGATTTCGGTGAATACAAGCAACAAAGAGACCACTTATTAAATGGCTTGGGGATATGACATTGATATTCTTTTTTCTCATTATATAGGGTTAGTATTACTTTGAAATTTAATTATTACATCATTATTGAGCAATAGTGACTTAGTCATGAATTCATTCTAAGCAAATAAAGAAAAATGCCTGTGCCTTGTTTATGTGGCTGTCTTACAGTGAGTGTGAGTGTGTGACTCTTCCCTCACACAGTGCCATGTGTGCTTTGGGTGTGCACTCACCCCGATGGAGGGCTTGTGAGGCCAGAAGGATTACTCCTCATCGAACTTACAGAAGAGACCTTACTAGATGGGATTCCTAGAAGCAAGAGAGAGAGAAAAAAAAGTTACAGTAGTCTATGCAATAACTGTAGCCCAACTTGTGTCATTTTATTTAAAAAATAAAATCACATTTCATTGAAAAAAAAAAATAAATAAATAAATAAACAAACCAAAAAAAAACAACAACCCTGTAGCTGTGGCCTTACCAGTAGGCTGTCCGAGGCCTGATCTCTGGGGTAAACGAGAGGAGGCTGACGGGATGGTTGACGCAGCAGGAGGGTTGGCCTTCTTTACAGCTGCAGGAGTCTTGTACTGAAGGCAGACAGAGAGGCAACAGAAAATAAATAAGTACGCAATACAAAACAATAGCTATTATCGTGTGATGATAATAGTTGCTCTACTTGGGAGACGGAGAAAACAGGAATAGGACACATAGGTTGTGTATCATTATGCTGGAGCTTTCTGATGTCTTGACCAAGGTCAGACCGTACAGTACATGTATCCATTACGGATGGGCGATACCAAACTTACAGTACAGATACTGATCATTTTTTGGAAAATTGTCAAAATTTTCAGTCCAGTATTTTACAGAATTACTATGATAAAATTATAATAATATTACAGCTGCAACTATGGTCAGTGAATCATTGAGTTCAAATCGTAGCGAGGTTTGTCGTAGGCAAGTCCAGTATCAAGTCCAGTTGCCTACGACAAACCTTGCTACGATTACCATGACCTGGATGACTGAGAACCTTCATAGCAACTGAGTTCAAAGAAAATTAGTTGCCAACTATTTTTGATAATTGATTATTTGTTTCAGTCATTTTTTTAAAACGTCAAAGATTTGCTGGTTCCTGCTACTTAAACGTGAGGATTGGCTGCTTTTCTTTGTCACTGATGATAGCAAATGATGAGCCTTTGGGTTTTGGACTGCTGGTTGGACAAAAGAAGCGATCTGAAGACGTCACTTCGGGCTCTGGAAAATTGTGATGAGCATTTTTAACTTTTTTTTTTTAAATTTTACATTTTATAGAATAATCGCTTAATGGTGATAATAATCTGCATATTAATCGCTAATGAAAATAATATTTAGTTGCAGCCCTAAATAAAATAAATAACTACCTTCTTGGTTTTGTTCAGCCTCCTTATAACTTTCAGAGTGTGTTGTTTTTAAATATTTTAAAAGGTTACTTGTATCGCTGCTACTCTGGCCCTTTCTTGTCACAAATAGTGCATCTTGCGTTTTCAGTCATGTGACATGTGTTAGACACCCATGTTAAGTATTCATATAATATCATTATTGATTATCATTTTCAATCAATACCAAATGAGTATCCTGTGAGAATCAGAACGTTTGTTATGCACTGTGATACCATCAAATATGCAAATATATGCAGTGGTTTGGCTTTGAAAAAAACAGGCATTAATATGCCTTAAAGTGCAGTGAGGGATAAAATCTGAGAAAGCTATAAAAATGGAAAAACCGCTGCAAAACCTAACTAACACAATGATGAATGGCCAGTATTTTCTCATCGTGATGGAAAAAGCTGAGCTGTTAACCAAAATGGTTTGAACTCTGCTGTTTTTACTGGCTGCCAAATTAACTCCCCAGTCGTGTGCCATAGCAGTTGCTAAGTGACAGTGGTAACTCTACGCCTGCTGCAAAGTGGGTGTCTCACCATGGTAATAACAGACAAGGAATTGTTATGGATTTGCAAACAATTGGCAATAACATAGAATTAAGACTTGCCTGGCCAAGTACCTGGGCGAGAGTGGCTGTGTGGCCATCCACACTTATACTCTAATCATTATCAACACCGTGGGTAAACAAAGCTGTTGTCATCATGAGAAGAAAGCTGTAAGCAACAACGTACCTCTGTGTGTATGTATTTAATATGTCGTAAATAATGTCATACTAACAGGGGCATGTTGAAATATTTTATGCGTAATGCAAAACCAGAAATATGATGGGAAATGAATGTTGTACTGAATGTTATACATGCAAATTTATTTGAAAATAAAACCACGCAACTTCAATCAAATATTTTCCAACAAAAACACAAATTGTTTGTTTGTGTGCACATACCCAGTCACTGCTGCAGTGTATGCTTGTGTGTACCTGTGTGCGAGCAGGAGTCTTCTTCACGTCTCCTAACTTGCCCTTGTTGGGCATACGGGCAGCCTGCTCCTGGCAGAACTTGATGTGTCTATCAGCTGCATTCTCATTGAACCTCCGCTGACAGTACGGACACTGGACATAGTCTGAGGACAAAACAGGTGATGAGAAAACATAAGTGTGACTGTGACATAAATTCTGTACTGTATATCGACAACTGTAGCCCCCGAACTATTTTGTTTTTTTACTGCCATTCTTCTGTTTCTTGCCTAATTCTACTCTCTGCAGAGCCACGTATTACCTGGGTCATAAGTAGGAGGTGGAGGTGGAGGCAGCGGTCCCCCGTCCTTAATGACCTGAGTGAGCATCTTGGCAGCTCGGATAGTAGCGATGAAGTCGTCATGTTTCTTGCGCCAGTTGGATGGCTTCTTAGGGGGTTCTGCCTGGCAGGAAGCAGCACAGGGAAGATCCTCTGTTACACCAGCATGTTTTTATTTTTACCACAACCTTGGACAGCTGCATCTGCTGTAATGGTAATCCTCATCACTGTCATTCTGTTGCGCAATCTTTCACTTGAACTGAATGTGTCCTCACTATTTATGAGCAGACTGATAACTGAATGTTTTGAAACGAGGGTCACGCCCTCTCTCTTTTAGTGTCTCTAAAACTTTAATGATTATGGTGTTATTTATCTCTTATTTAGGATGGAAATTACAATAACTGAAGTCATTTTACTGAAAGCAGCTCTCAACAGCATGTTTCTTGCGACTCTAATAACTAATGAACTTTATTTCCATTCAGCTTTAAAAAAAAAAAGAATCCCCATCTTTCCATAGTGGCAGTCTTTGTCTTATCTCAAGCTGATGATTCCTGACAGAATTAGTTCACTGCGTGTCGTCTGAGCTGCTTCTGTGGCAACATGATAGCCCTGCTGACTTCCTACTTCCTCCTATACGGTTACAGTCTTCAAGTTCTGAAAGACACAGATAACTTTTAGAGAACCGAACCTAATTCTCCTTTATTCACTCTAACCACACACCATTTACATTACACTCCTGATTCTTCAAGACTTTGACTGCACACTGCATTTCTAGATAATCTTGTATTTTGACGACTCGATACCAATTCACTTTTTGACTCCTGATGAAGGACTTCCAAGGTGCCAGTTATGGCATACGGAGAGAATCACAAAACAACTACAGATATGTCCTGATCATGCCTCCAGTGGGAAGACAAAGAGAGTGTGCAGCAACTTAGTTGAAGCCAAGACAACAGACAGAACATATATGTTTTTTGTTTTTTTTTGGTTGACAACAACTGCCAGGCAACAGTTCGAAGGCAAAAAGTAAAAGTGTGCATAAAAGGATGAGCGAGTCTTGGTTACTACTCCTAGAAGCCTTAAAGGAACAGTTTGGATTTTTTTTTATGTGGGGCTGTATGAGATATTAGATATTACAAACAGATATTAGCCTTTTCTGACAAAAAAAACAACAACATTATATAAGCCAAATATCGCTCTCGCTCTCTGGTCTACCGTTGCCTGCATCAGTTTGTTTGTTTTGTGTTACTGTGTGACTTTGTTGAATCTGAGCTATTATTTTAAAACACTGAATTCACACAACAACACAAACAAACTAACCAATCAAGGCAATGGTAGACCAGCGACTCTGGTGTTCTACTAGGTAATTATATAGACTTTTCTTAAGGAGTCTGGTTGCTTTGGAGAGAGTGATATTTGGCTGACATAATGGCAGTTTCCTATCAGGAAGCACTGTCTGACTGTAAACAGGGAAAATATTCTAAATATGGTGAAAATCTAAATTAATATTGATATTCTAGATGGGACATTTTTTTGGCTGCTGAATCTGTCCACAGCAGTACATTGCTTAGCTTCTGTACTGGTCCTCTCTGCTTCTCCAAACTTGGGCCGTGCCCACGGGCCTCCACTGCAGGTAATACACTGACTGTCTATGATTACCTCATACAACCCCACTCCAAATAATTCAAACTATCCCTTTAAGTGCCATGAGCCTTAATGACAACCTCTATGAAGGTAGTACCATGACAAAGCTCCGTGGTTTTAAAGTGAGTTGTCAAAGAGTGAGAGTCTACATAAGATTCAAAAGAATTAGAGCAGCTTGAGAAGATAGAGGTCAGACTGTCAGCACAGCAATGGTTAAAGAAATGAAAACATGATGGAATACACTTGAACGTTGGCAGTTGTAGATTGTAGGAAATAAGGAAAATACCACAGTTTGAGTGTTTTTACACTATACCATCAATAGTATTCAGTCTCGTTAAGCTAGAAATTCAAAGCTACCAAATCAGTATTTATAAAGCCAGAACAAGCAAGTGATACCTCCTGGGCATCAGCGAATTAACTGTGCTACTAAAAATCATGTACAGAGAAAGAACGGACAAATGAAAAAACAAAAGACAAATCAACTTACTTTCTCAGTAGAAGATGAACTTTGTGACTGAAATACAATTGAAAGCGATTTAGATGTGAAAATACCCTGCCAACACAGAACACTGAATGTCCTAAACGGAACAGCAGTGATTAAAAACATAAGCTGTTCACCATAGTAATGATCACGGGCTTGAGTATATTTTAACAGCTGATTCTCTTCTGGGTTCCTGTGACCTAAGTTGAATGTAATTATAGCAATTGTTCAGATGAGCCAGGATAAACAAAGCTATAAATATGGCAGTAGCACCGCTGTGCAGCCTAAAAATCTGCCGCCTCCTCAATTGTGATATGAAATATTTAGACTAGCACTGCCCAAACCATTGCTCTTGTATTTGAAACATGTATAGTGTGAATGGATTAATGGATGAATGGCTTCAGATTAAAGGTAGATGGGAAAATTTTATTATGAAAGTCAATGAAATTTACTGTAAGACTACAAAACAGTTTAATGACAAATATTGTTTGAACAACGTGAAATTCAGCTTAAATTCATCAGGTTCTGTGACAGTTTTCAGACTGAGATTACAACTTTGAGTATTTTTGTCTTATTTTTAATAATCATACTGAACTCTCTTGGAGTTGTGCATTGGCATTTCTATTCCCCTCCCAAGATGTAGTTTTACCTTTGGTTTGATGGGTTTGAGCGTGGGGATGTCTGTACCCTCAGCTCTCTGTCTACTCGAGTCAAAAACCTTCCTCCTTTTGGTCCCCGACTTTTGGCAGATTTTAGTATGCCTCTCCTGTAGAAAGAGAACAAAGTTGCACAATATGCAGTAACAACAAACTATAAAACCTCATGTTTCAATTTTGTTTAATTTTGCTTTTGAAAGAGGCAGAAAGCATGACAAACAATGACTGCCGCTGCAAAATGAAGAATGCAAACACTTCTTTCAAATGAAATTGAACTACAAAGTTGTTTTGTTGTGTAACATTAATGACAGCAGTAATCTACTGAATGTTGCTTCCAAATGTTTCGAACCTCCTAACCTCTAACTGCAAAAACACGCACTTATCCCTGCACAAAATAATGCTCTAATGCATCGAGGTACCCTTTGTCAACTAATGAGGGTGAGTGCTTATATAAAGGCTCTAATTCATGTATTTGCATTTCTGGGAAACAATATGTTCCAATTATTGAAATTCTTACGGCGTTAATGTGGTAAAACCCAAATGTGCATTATGATTTGGACATGCTGACATGGGAAAGTTACGATGATCGCAAATACAATGGATGTGATAAAAATATGCATCATAATAATCTCTGTCTTTGTGTATAACGACTATATAGACAGCAGCGTGTACATAATGCTTTACACATTCATCAGTGTTTCAGTAAGTGTCTCATTGTTAAAGTTGCCTCTTTTGACTTAACTTTACATGCACAAAGCCAGCACTTGTTTTTCTGTCTGATTCCTTGGTAACAAATTCCATTACATAACAACCATTATCTACAATGTGCACTCCTAGTTTTAAATCTGATAATGCATTTTAGCACCTCAGCAGGTCCTCAGTCAGGGTTTTACATCAAGCGGTCCAAAATCTTTCACAATCGCTTTAACAAATAGCTTTACTATTTTCTTTAACCCTGTATAAAGAGCTCTTCACAGGGCACTACTGGCTGTTTGGAGTGTAGCCAATGACACATCCAGACAGCTGATATCATGTCAGCTGATAACAACGGTGGAAAATATTGTCACCATAGCGAAAAATATTCACCACAGTCTCAAATTTTAGCTGAACTAAATCAAGCATCAGCTTCACAATGTGCCTGCTCTTACAACCATGTTCTTTTCTTCCAATTATTATAGTATATCACATTATAGATATATCAGTTAGATATGTTGAAAATGACCAAAGAGTGCTTATTTTTTTACCAGGACTTTTGGGAAGAAACATCTTTTACAGGTGTTGCACTGAACCAGATCCTCAGCAGAAGGAGCTTCACCGTCTGCAAGAGTAAGAGGTTAAATTCTGATTGTAGTGAAGAAGGTGAAATGTCACGGAGAACAGAGATGTGCCACAGCTGGCTACCTTTGTCTTCCTGATGAATGCATCTCGTGTAGAAAAACAATGTTTTGTTTTGTTTTTTTAAGACACGGTCCGTTTCTGATACAAGGCACTGTTTAAAGGTAGAAAAAGCAGGATTTGTCAGCTGCTGTTCCTAAATGCACCAGAAAGATAGTTGAATGTTGAGTCTCATCTAATCATCAAATGGTGACTTTTTTGAGTTGGTTAAGCATGCTGAGAAGGAAGGTGGTGTCTCTGCGGAGGCAGGTGCCGCCACATTAGAGCCCAACCAATACTCGAGTTTTGGGGCCAATGCTGACACAAATATGAGGAAGTAAAAGGAATTCTGATGATGATGTATCTGCTGATATTCTTTACACAGCATATAATATGCAAAATATAGAATATATAGGCCTACACAAATATTTTTGCAATGATCCCCAATGTGGTTACGAAAGACTACAGTTTTAACAATAACTTTACTGTCCAAAAATTATATCAGGACACTGAAACAGTACTTAAATTAAGAAAAGTATAAAAATACTCGGAATGTGACAGGCTAATATGGGGCTGATAATATGGGCCACACACTTCTGGTGGGCAGTGGGTAAGGACTGTGAGGGATTACTTTTGTGTGAAGCCTTTAACTCGCTCTCATTCTGTTTCTTTTTAATTGTTCTTAATAATTCAAGAGTATAGTACAAAAACCTTCAAGTCAGACAAAATAAAGTGAACAAAAAGCCAGAGGACTTCATGCAATTCTCATTAAAGCAAATACATTCAAGGTGGTGTATAAATCTGCTGTCTTGATAGCCTTCTTGTTTGTTTTAGGCATTGTTGCTGGCGCAATGATTCAACCACAACGTTGTGCCTTGTTTAGTCAATTTTACATTACATGTATTACATACCACAAATAAATTCTGAGTGGTGAAAACTGACAAGAGTTAACGTAGTCAGACAGTTACATTATGTTCACATTAGCTAATATCACAGATGTTTTTTTTAAAAAAAAGTCGTTTGTATCGTCAACATAACGGTGACTTTAAGCATTACTCAACAAAATTAACATCCAACGGTTCCTTTCGATACTGTGGTTTAGCTGGTTTAGCTAATTCATGTCAAGGTTCAGCACTTAACGACATGCTAACACTGGATAGCTCCTGTGGCTAACGCAGAGATCACACCCATTCATTCACAGACAGTCAGCAGCTAGCTTCATCTTTGGCCCTGACGTTACCTAGCATTACTTGGGCTAAATCCCAAACAAAAAGGAGGACGCTGACAAAAAGTGGGAAGCGAAAACAGTCACGAATCCACCAGTCTGGGAGGACAAAAACGGACAGGTTGTAA
>JAJHUR010119793.1:0-10544 GCA_027495735.1 Lutjanus campechanus
TAGCAGGATTATTTTTTGATGTGGGTGTGTGCAAACCCATACCATGTTTTCTGAGGTTTGTATTTGTTTGAGCTTTCATGAGACATTAAGCCCAAAGCTTTCAGTTCCATGACCCATGATTCAGGGACATCTTTTAGCTTTATTGTCCTTTTTAAAAGCTCTCTGTTGAGGAAAAACGGTGATACTTTCGTATTCTATTTGATTCTTAAGGGCATAGTTCAACTTATCTGAAGTGAGGTTGTATGAGGTACTTAAAGCTACTGCACAGAGTAAACAGTTCATTACTGATATGATATGACCAACGTATGTGAATGAGATCATCAACAAGAAAATACAAGAAGACGGTGGTCAGCATGCCCCAACTTTGGAGAAGCAAAGAGGAGTACCAGCACGGAAGCTAAGAAATATACTGCTGTGAACAGGATCTGCAGCAAAATGTATTTCATCCACTTAAAAAAAGGTCCATCTAAATAAAAAACAAACAAAAAAAAAAAAATCTATATCAGTTTAAGTGTATGCTACATTTAGAATATTTTCAACACTTTATCAGACAGCCTTTTCCGACAGAAAACTGCACTTAAAAAGCATAATATTGTTCTCTCCAAAGCCACCAGACAAAATCACAAATATTACCTCACAGAGCAAAGATCACAGAGTTGCTGTGTTGCTGTCTACTGGTGTCTTGATTGTATAGCTTGTTTGTTTTATCATGTGACTTCAGTGTTTTAAAAAAGATAGTTCAGATTCACAGTAGTCACACAATAATAGAAGCAAAATAAGCGATTGAGGCAGCCGTAGACCAGCAACCCCACTTCAGTCAATCCAAACTATCCCTTTAACACCCACATCTTGATCAATTATATAAACTTACCCAACTTTGTATTATAGCTCTTTTTTTTTTTTGGCCTTTTGTTAATTTCAGTTTTTCTACCTTATATTCCCAGAAGCTGTTTCATTGAGTTTTTGCTTATGAGTTTGAATAACAGCAGCATTTTCACAAGTCCAGGGTGGTCTTTTCAGGCCACTTCACAGGAACATCAGCAAGGTGTCAGCTTTTTCTGACACCGTCTGTCCTCTCAAGGTGACATGTGACAGCTGTCGTATTACGGTTCATCTTGTCACCCCGCTGCCTGAGAGCTTTCTGGATCTCCTTGCCCTGGACACCACAGATGACAAAATGCTTGCAAAAAGCTTTATGTGCCCTCTGAGTCACACCCACACTATGTGCTCTCACTCTTCCCGGAGCTCAGCCGCCAAAATGCCCTTTTTCTCTCACTGTCTGTGTGTTATCTCATTTGTCTTTCAGTCCCTTTTATATTCCCCTTGTCTTTCGTCTTTTTTAACCTCCTCTCTAACATCTCGTCTTATTCTCAAGCTTGAGCTCTTTATCCCTCTTATCCCACCTGTCATTATTCTTTCTTGCGTCCTTGAAATCCCCCAAGTCAGGGAAATGTTCATCTTGAAAGCAAAAGTGCTGACTGGAGGGGATCTTGATGGCATAGAACTGCTGCCAACTAGTTTGTAAGGTGCAAAGATGACAGAGATGTAGAGGTGTGGCTAAGCTCAGCAGTTTAGAGAAACACACAATGACATCAAGTTTGGACAAATGCTGTGTGTGGTAGCAACCAAGGTTATCTGTAATCAGCAATGACTGACTGAACACAGTCGATACACAGGATTTGTCTTTATTACGCCTGGCGGGGATCATGCGATCGCTTGCATGTGTGTGTGAGTGAGTGCACGCATGTGTGATCAACGGACCTTAATCTTGTCCGGAAGCTAAACTTCAACACTGCTGGATTTATCAGCCTAATTTTTTTTTGTGCACATTCATGTCTATATGCTGAAGGACCTCTGTGATTCACAGTTTTTTTTTAAACTTTGAAAAACCTTTTCCATGCCTGTGACAACTGTAACCACAGGCGTTATGTTTTCAGGACATCCAATTCTTGTGAACGTGGCATCTTGAGAACGACTTGAGGTATTTTTTTCTGACAAATGACCACTTGGAATCAAGAATAAACTGATTACACATTGGTGGTCCAAGATCAAAGGTCACTCAATTTTTTGGCCACAATTCAAGAATTCATACACTAATTCTGACAAAATTACACACAAATATCTAGCAGGATCAAAAAGGTCAAAGGTTAACTTCACTGTGACATCATAATGTTCAGTTCTCTATTAGTCCTCTGTCCTCCTCTGTAAAAATAGTCTCGAAGTGAAGACAGCATGTTTCTCACTGGAAATTATTCACTGGAATCACACATATAGTGAGAACTTCCAACTTGCAAAAACACTTAATACCTTTTATTAAATTCAAAGTCAAAGTTGCAGGTTAATATAGTGGTAAGTTCATATTAAATCCCATCAAAGTCTTCACTACATACATTGTATGAGTCTGGACAGACACGGATGTAAACTGTAACTTAACTTACTGGTTGGTGAAGGAATACAACTGCGAGGCAGTAATTCTATTTTTTGACGGCTCTGTTTTAAATGACCACTGACGGCTGACTTGTCACCGGCCACTAGGGGCTGCAAGCAATCAACAACTGCTTCAGTTTGAAAACTTTGCAAATTTTCGTTGGTTGCATCTGGCAGTTGTGTTGGCTTTGCAGTAGGTGCGTCACCAACTGTGTGCACGCCTCTAGTTCTCTCATTTATATTTGAAAGTACAAAAATTGTTAATTTTAACTGTTTGCGATTTCAGGGTATTCACAGTGGAATGTGATTCTCTGTCTTTTAGCGTTTTACTAGGCTTGAAACAAAAGTCTATCCTGAGCTTTTTGCCTTGTGCATTTCCCCTGCTTGTATGTTTCAACCTCAGCAGCTGGAGTGTTTGGATGAACTCTTGATCTGAAGGAGTAAATTCAGCCACAAAACACAACACAGAAAGGCCCAGGGAAGCTAAGGTGAGATTTAGATTTAGCAGAAAACCAATAATGTTTGCAGGCAAATTCATCCATAAAAATCTATCCATTTTCCATGGAAAGGTCTTTGACCTGCAGTTTCGGGGTATAATGAATTCCCATTGATTGCCAAAAAGGGGGCAAAGTTTTACGCAAAAAATTAAATCAATACAAGTTTATTTTTATTTATTTATTTTTACACGCCGAATCATGTACTTGTGCTTCATCTTAAATGAAAAGTGTCTGTATGACAGGCACCAGGGAAAAAAACATAACACCTTCAGGCATGAGAAAACCCTGCATTAACACCAGTTATGTAACTGTACAGACTGTGCTGTTACAGCTCTATTATAGCATCAGATGTGCAAAAATCTCAATGGGAGGTGTTCCTCTTCACACATCAGCTTTGACGTAACTAGGTGTGTGTGTGTGTGTGTGTGTGTGTGTGTGTGTGCCTGCTCACGTATGACTAAATGTGTTACAGAAAACTAAATTGAGATTTTATCAAACACATTTTTTTTAAAAGTAAATATGAAGTCAGCAATGTCAAAAGTTTGACATCATTTTACAGTTTAACGTTCTTGTCACAGTTCTCAAAACTTTTCTCATAATTAGATGGTCAGATATGATGACGGCTCCCTGGTGCTGTCTACAAAGCATATTCATTCAATTCATCTATTTATTTTTGGCCTTGAAATTCAACCGGTCAAGTTCCTTTAAGTTAGGCTATACTGCACATAGGGCCGTAGTGGTGACAAAATTTCCCCTGCAGTTATTTAGGGTTGACTCAGTAGCATGGTATGTGGTTCTAGAGCCAGTCTTTTGTTTGTTTACGCACATTACTTCATTTATGATAAGTGCAGTAATTAGGGGCAGTAACACTAAGTGTAACGTTATCTGCGGATCTCGCTTCACTGCCCAGCAGGCAGACTTTATGGTCCACAGCAGTTTCAAATGCAGTGTCAGCCTCAGCAGCCTCACCATGCAATTTCTTTAACACAATGTTCACTCTCTTTTTAAATTGCTCAAACCAGCCGCTAGAAATATTGAAACTGTGCCTCGCCCAGGCTCGCTGCCAATTCTTCTGCCTTTTCCCTCACTGAGGGCCCGCTCAAAGGGGCATTATGTGACTGGGCATTATCAATCCACTTGATGAGGGCCGCTTCAACCACAGGTGATTTCCCCGTGTGCATTCGTTTTCTGCCGCCATCACTCACAGGCCATTTCTCCTTGCTTGAGTAGAGTACACAAGATGGCCTGAGGAACACCAAGTTTTGCTGCAGCTGCATCTCATTGGCTTGTTTTTGGCAGTTTGTCATAAGCTTCGAGGAGACGGTTTTTCATTGAGAGAAAATGACTCTTTTTCCTGTCATGATTTCAATGTGCACGCAGCACCAGACTCAGGTAGCCAGCTGGAAACAGACGGGTTACCGTGAGACTAAGTGCAATATCATGGGAGTAAAGTTTTAAAAAAAAACAGAATTGTTTTACTCATTTTTACCTCAAACACTCTAAGCGGACTACTTGATAGCTATAAGCAATTTTTTTTATAAACAGCATTTGTATATGATGATTCTGTCCCAAGCTTTTTGATCACTCTGAGCTATTTCTACTGTGTTTTAAAAAGTCCCACAGACAAACTTGCACATGCTGCTAAAACCAGCTGTAAAAAGGATATTGCTATAAGCTATCATATGGAGATTTCTCACTGAATATGAGCTCACACCATCTATTGTAAATTGGATTTGGTTTGTGCACCAGCTCTTGGACAGAATGCTTATTGTCGACATAAATTTGCATCTAAATGCATACAGTTTTAGTGCATGCCCCATGCTGGCATGTATGACACAGTCTTAATACAGTGCATAATTTTCCCCATGACATATTTTGACTATCCATCCAAGAAGCATAATTGTATATTGTATGTATCTTAAGCCATAGACAAAGGCTCAAATAAATCAGAATACTGAGAAAAGCAAATTGAGGAGATTAGACTGTAGGCATATCTTGTTGGGATCTTTTTCCTTATCCCCATTGTCCAGGAAGGATTATCGCGATGCGTTGCTCCTGACAGTATGGCGAGACGTAAAACAAAAGCAAACATAGCAATATAATTAAGGCTTAGCTGCATTTGACCGCAGTGCAAGCTTCCAGTGGAACTACCAGCTGGGTGATGTGCTATTATTTTCATTTTTAGATGCTCAGTTTCCAACTCAATGCTTGAGCATTAGATTGTATAACAGTTCAGTTACCACCCAGATTCCGAAAGGGTTGGGATGATTTGTAAACCTACAGACTGAAATGATTTTTTATGCCTGCAAGACATTTGAAAAAAGTTGAGACAAGAGCATGTTTACCACTGTGATACATCACCCTTTCTTTTAACAACCACGCTGTTGTGACACATGCAGAATGTGTCTTGGCTTTATCTTGCTCAAACATGCAGGGACAACTCTGAAAAAAATGTTGTCTGGATGGCAGCATATGTTGTTCCAAAACCTGTATGTACCTTTCAGCATTAATGAGGCCTTCACAGATGTGACAGTTCCCCATGATGCCATGTGCACTAACATGCCCCCATACCGTCACAGATGCTGGCTTTTGAAGTTAGCGCTGGTAACAACCTGGATGGTCCTTTTCCTCTTTAGCCTGCGGACACAATGTCCAATGATTTACGAAAACAGTCCTTGCTTATGAACGACTCAGCCTTTTGAGGATGCCCCATTAATACCCAATAATGATACTATCACCTGTTATGGATTAACCTGTTCACCTGTCAAATATTCCAAAGAGATGTGTGTGGTTTTTTTTGAGCATTTACACAACTTTCCCAGTCTTTTGTTGTCCCTGACGTAATTTTTTGAGACGTGTTGCATGTATCAAATTTAGATGAGTGTGTGTTTACAAAGACAATAAAGTTTAGCAGTTTGAACTTACGATATCTTGTCTTTGTACTGAATACGAGTTGTTTAACACAATGTCCCAAATTTTTTTTGGAATTGGGGTTGTAATACAAGGTTAAATATTTACAAAAAAAATAACCATACCCTTTCATCTTCACACAGCTCTGGTCTGTAAGAGTACAGTACATACCAGACAACTCAGGCTCAGTATCTCTCCATGCAGCCAAAACTCAATCACAACCAGATTTCAACTATATCTTTAGACTGGGAGAGAAGAGATCAATGTCAAGTTTAGCTTCTTGGTCTTCATAAAAAGAACTAAAGAAGGACTAAACTCCCTCCGGGTCAGACAACAAAGAGATACCAAACCAGGAACATCAACATTCCCTCCTCATCCATATTTGAGGGGTGCAATTTTGGCAGAGAGTTTATATCAGACACAGGACCGGCGTCTTGGACAGATTCAAACACTATTGAAAACAAACGGCGGGTTTGGCAGAGTGGCACAAGCAAGATCTGCTGACAAGAGAAATGTTGGTTTTGTGGTTGCATCCTTGGCAATGAAGCTGTACTGCGACTCAGAGTCTACATCTCAATCGCTGCTGTTAACATGGTGAGACCTGAAATAGCCTGAAGATATGTGACAATCACTGAACCCTGGCTCAGTTCAACTGTTATTGTAACTGAATGGAGCCACAGAGAAGAAGAAGAGTCTGAAAACATAATAGCAGTGGGGTACAACAAGAACACAGAGCCAAAGATGCTGGAGAAGGACGAGCGATAAGTGTTTTTAAAAACAGCAAATTAGATCAACTGAGTGGTTTGGGAAAAATGAAAGGCACGGGTTGACATGAGGGAAGCGCCAGACTTCTTACATCTTCTTGTCTTTCATAATTACAGCTTATATTTTTTTGCACATGGTGTCAGCTTTGACCTCTTTAAAAACAGCTTTGAGGGAGACGTTGCATTAGACACATTTAGCTGTGTACAACTTTATTCAGACAATGGAAAGAGTTTGGATGGATTAGATGCAGAACAGAAAACAACTGTTGCCAATAATGTGGTCCTCCTGAGTAAGAAGAGAGTTAAATATACATCAGTGTGTAACAGCTACCCTCCGGCTACCTGGCAGCTGTCTACTTTAAACAAAGCAGGGAGAAACCTTTTCTCAAATTTAAAGTAGGTTTTTCCTGGCGCACTAATCCAATTAAAGTGATTAATTTGGACTCAGATAGTTACAAAAGCAAATATTTTTACAACTGCAACGTCTACGTCTATTTAACCTGTAAATAATTGCTTTAACTATAATCAGCATTATGACATCATTCTGACAAACATTTGTTTTGCTAATATTTTCATATATCTTATATCTATGAGCCAAATACTACAGTTATTACAAGCAGCACTTGAAATTAAGGATGTCTCACTGTCCTGGGGACAATAAGTTACCCACGATGCCATAGGCACTAACACCTGGGACACAAAGATACGGTTTCAGGGTAAATTGTGAAACAATAGAGAAAGTTATGATTACAAATGAAACTAGAAGAGACCATTCAGTAGAGTGCAGATCCCTGCCAGGAAACAGAGGGTGAAGCACCTACTGCAATGCAACCAGCAGAGACGTGCAAACTTCTGCCACATTAACATAACGTCCACATATGTTGTCCCAAGCTGAAACAAGATTTCAGACTGAAGCAGTTGTTGATCACCAACATTATGATGTCGCAGTAAAGATGAACTTTGACCTTTTGGGTATAAAATGCCATCGCATCATTTTATCCTATTTAGATATTCGTGTTATTTTGTCATAATTAGTGTACGAGTTCTTGAGTTATGTTTAGTTAGGTCACAATGCTTTTGACCTTTGATGACTGAAATTTGATCAGTTCATCCTTGAATCCGAGTGGTCATTTGAACCAAGTTTCGAAGAAATTCCCTCAAGATGTTCTTGAGATATCGCGTTCACAACAATGGGATGACCTGAAAACATAATCCCTGTTTTTTTCCCTTCAGTCTCCAGTTGTAAAAATGTGTAGCCTATACACTAAATAAAAAAACAAACAAACAAACAAAAAACAACAACAACAAACATCCTATGTCTACCCCTCAGCACTTTTTCCTTTGAATTTTGCTGGCGGCTAGTCTTAAATCTTAAGCTGGCTATGGACGCCAAATCAAAAGAAGAATAGTTTCTGAGAAAAACAGAGAATTTAATAGTTGCTCAGACATAAAAGCAGAGAACAAGTAGCAGAACTTCCATGGCAGACTAAAGTGCATCAATAAAGAGATGTGACTGACTGAAAAAAGTTATTAATCTATATTTATTATGCAGAATTATGCAGGGGGAAAAAAAATCTGTTTGGGAAAATGGTTGTTAAGTCTGGGAGAGTTGAAAGAAGAATTTGGGACAGTTGTGGGACACTGAGGGAAAAAGTTCATTTCAAACCCTGACTACAAGTTACCTCTGGATGACCTGACAAGAATCTGTTGTTTTCAAGCATTAGAACATGTTGCACCAACACTGCCCTACTTTCAGTTTGTGGTTTATCAGCTCTTCATTAGCTAAAAAAAAAAGAATACTACTGTACAAACTAATTATATGACTTATAATTAACTGTTATACTGAGGAAAGGCTGAGCAGAACACTTGCGAAACCACACGCCGCCTGTTACAAAACGGCATAATCTAAATTGCATTTTCCCTTATTTCACTTAATTATTTAAATCCTCGCTGGTTCACACTGAGAATCCATCTGCACAAATTATAGCAGGTATAAACAAGCGGCAAGAAGGAAAATCCACCTCTAACTATCTATCCCACTTGCCTCCTCATCTCTGACAACAGCCATTTCCCATTCTCATAAATGCTTCCTAAATGGATCATGCAAATCAGGCTGTGAATTAGCGGGAGGGATCATGATGATGTGTTATCCATCTGTGGCATTGCACGTCCCTGATACCACGTCTCTAATTGACGATCACTGTCATTGTACTGCATTTCAAAATGAGGTTCAGTGCTGGCCCCGGCCGCATAAATTAAGACGCGTGCCGTTACCTAATTGGTCTGATTAGCATGAGCTCTGTGGCAAAAGCACTGATTCTAATCAGAGTGGCAAATCTGTACTGACTGGACTCACCCAGATGAGTGTCACTGGTTAAATATTAGAAAATGGTGGGAAAATAACTGATTTTTTTTTTTTTTGCCATAAAATGTGTCCCATTACTGATAAAACAGTCCAGTATCCCTCACAATTCTTCTCCTCATGACTTCTGAGAAGCAGTACTGGTGTAGAAGGCTAATGATTGCACTTCTGTGGACAGGGTCAGCAGCAAAATATATTTTAGCCACCAAAATCAATATCAGTATAAGCCTAAACTATATTTAGAATATTCTTACCCCTTTACCTTGCTGTCAGACAGCCCTTTCTCCTCAGCAGTACATTGATTAGCTTCCATGCTGGTACTCTTTTCAGCTTCTGCAAAGTGGGTGCCAACCACCTTCTACTGTATAGGCAATACACTGACTATCAATAAGCACCTCATTCAACCCCACTTCAAATGATCAGAAGGCCGCAGAGGCTGCAGAGGAACAAAAAGGTAACCATGGTCTTTCACTGACGGTGACCATGTGTTGTAGTTTAAAGCTGCAACGATTAGTCAATTAATAAATTGTCAGCTATTGAATTAATCACATTTCTCTGATTTCAGCTTCTCAAATATGAATATTTTCTGCTTTCTTTAGTCCCCTACGACAGTCAACTGAATATCTTTGGATTGTGGACAGAGCATGACATTGGAGGACGTCACCATGGGCTTTAGGAAACGGTGATCAACATTTTTCACCCATAATTGTTGGTTGCAGCCTTGTTATAGTTGCCTAACCCTAGTTTATTTGCCATAATCAATATCTTGAATGCATACTGGGATCATGTGCAGACACTGCACACAAGAAGAATTTTAAAAGCACTGACGTTGGACAATTTATTCTTCAGAATATTCAGAATATTGGCATTCTTATCTAGGGGTGGAAAAAAATCTCCAAAATTAAATAATTTATTTTCCAATCATGTTCAAAACTTTCATTTGACCCTCTGGTACTTGTCATTCACAGAGGTCTGTTGTTGGTCCATGGGCCCTCAGGCTAGACTGTCACCATGCTGGTAGTAAGGTATGTGCACAGGCTTTAAATCACCACAATCGCTGATAAAAACCATCGACAATACTGTCACACCCATCATCCTAAGAGACAACCATGATTAGCATGCAGTCATGCAGCTGCATGGTGGGTTCTCTCTAATCCTATATCTGAAAGCTGCTCATTCTGATACCCATCAGAGATGCTGAGACAGATGAGTGATGTGCTATGTCAGTAAAAGTGAAAGCAGACAGCGGAGGGTGGCAATTATGGTTTATACGGCTGAAGGAGCTGTACTTTAACTCCTAAGGAAACATGGGGAGAGGGAGGAGAAAATGGTTCAGTAAACACAGGGTTAAAAAAATGTAAACAGGAATTAAAGAATTACATGTAAGGGCATTTAACACATTAAAAAAATGCTACTTTAAAATATTCTAATTGTTTGCCAATACAGGGATGAGGGCTGTAACTAACATTCAATTTATTCTCAATTTATCACTTGATTTGTGTGGTCGACAAAACGTCACAAAATCAAGTCCACAGCAAGGTCTTCAGATTGTTTGTTTAGCATGACCAACAATCCAAACATTTT
>JAJHUR010119794.1:1283-21359 GCA_027495735.1 Lutjanus campechanus
AGTTGTAGGACAGAGAGATACAGAAGATCTTTCATACCAACTGCCATCAGACTCTATAATTCTTATACAAATAGATGAGACTACAGACAAATGAATTTCCCCTTGGGGATCAATAAAGTATTTCGTATTCGTATTCGTATTGTATTCGTATTGTGATGGGTGATATATTAATCATTATAGTATTAATTTTAAACAAAAATTACAGCTTAATGTAAGTGTCACATTACTTTTGCTGTAATGGTAGCATATAGCCAGTAAGTTTCTGTAAAATCCTCCATAACTTCTCTACAGTGTGCTGTTCATGCTTTGGATGACGCAGTTTGTCCAGCAGGTGGTGTAAAAGTAACAATCATCTCTGTCAGTCTAAATGTTACAGCTAGAAACAAAATCATTTGAAATGATTAATTTCATTAGTCTGTTAAACTAAACTATGTCAGTTATTAGTGGGGTTTTTTTTCATAGAGATAAGTTAATTAATTACAACAACCAACAAAACATGTACTTCAACCATATGATTTAAGCAGGGTTTTCTGGGATGTGTTTTTGGTTTATAAATTTATTTGATTTAATCTATTTAATTGTTCTGATTTATTTGATGTTTTGTTTCGGTTTTTTTCTTTTTATTATTGGTTTAATTATTATATTAATTTAAATCAAGGGAATGAGTAGGCATATCTTGGGGGGGGGGGGGATTAATTCAAATGAGCACTAGAAAGTAAAAGTAAAAAAAGAAAAGACTAAAAAGATATAAATGGAAGGAAAAAAAAAATTTGTCATAAATATAATAAATGACTAATGTTTTAGAGCCGAAAATCAAAAATCCTCTCTTTTGTTTATGGTTTTGAAAAAAAAGAAAGTAAGTAGGCCTAAGTAAATACATACATACATACATACATACATACATACGTACATACATACATAAACATTTGAAAAAACCAATAAAGGAATACATACATATACTAAGAAAAACAAGAAGAAGGGAAAATATATTTTCTTTCATTGAAATCTGTTTATGAATAAGAATTTCGCCGGTTCAGTTCTATGACGTCAGCGGACAATACCAACTGTCAGCGCAGCCGCGGGGGAGACAGACCAGACAATACCGCAATTCAACACCAGATAAATACACCACGACTAGATCAGTCAGCTTTTTCCCAGCCTGTTGATTTTATTCTTGTTTTTAAAAACTTTCAGATTTTACACACGCCATATTTATGCCAGTGGTTAAAACCAAGCAGTTTATGTCCACCCCCGGTGTGTGAGAGCTCCGCCGGGACATGTTTTCTGTTTGGATAATTTACTGAAATGTTAGAGCGGACGAACGCTTCCGCTTTGACTGCAGCAGGCGTGCTGTCACAGCGGGAGGATGAACAACCAGAGATGTAGCACTTTATTTCAGAAACCAAGAGGACGGAGGAGCATTATACAATGTATTTATGTGGTGGGCTTCATGGTGAGTAGCAAACTCTGACACTTGACGGTGCTGGTTTCAGTAGACTGAGTGACATGTTAGGTAGCCTAATGCTTTCATAAGTCAAAGGTATCATGTAAAAACGACATTTCATAACTCGTAGATTAGATATTCATGTTCAAACTATACAAAAACCAAGGTATCCCCAGGGTGTATGCAAGTAATTTCACATTAAATGTAGCTAGACTCTTATGTTTGGTCTTAAAGCGTGTTAAATGTAACTTCACTATCAGCAGACAAACATATTTAATAGCTATTGTACTATAAAACATTTCTTATTATAAGTAAGGCTAGTATAAACTCAGCACTGGATCATAGCCAGACATTGCACTGCTGTAGCATTTTGGAAATTGTCCTCTCTTTAAAGACAGCTCAAATGGACCTGCAAGCACATTAAAAATACTTTCTGGCCACTCAAAAACAAAGTGTTATCCACACATAGCCTACCTTAGATGTGTCAAGGTATTTTATGTCTAGGAACTTTCAAATATGTCACCCTAAATAGATTAATTAGGAAATATAGCATCTCAGCATGCCACCATGAAAAAATAGTTCTACTTTAATAGCTTATTATCTATTCACCTATTTACTGCCTATAATTCTTGTTTTTTAGTAGCATAAAGGGAACTACAACAACTGGCATCTCATTATACAACTCTGTGCTGTAAAATGGTAAATAAATGCACTTTAAATTAATCAGGTGTGTAGCTACAATAGGGATGTACAGCTACATCGATCTGGTTTGATATATTGATTCAATGTTCAATGATCCAATATTATTAATTCAAAGCGAAAATATTGATCTATATCATAATATTTAAGATACACCTTTATTTTGAAATTCCCATGGCACGTCTGTGTCACAAATGTCTGAAAGAGTTCAGTCATAAAACGGTAGAATCTTAATTTTGTTTGTTTTTTGAGAGTTCACATAAATGTAACTGAATGTGTTAAATGCATATATGATATTGTCTGATATTGATCACAGACCCCCGAATTGAATATCATTGAAATCATATCGTGACAGACTTGCATATGATTTCTATCAGCAAATATTGTATTGTTATCTAAAGAACCGATATAATATTGCATCACGATTAAACTTGTGATTTTCACCCTTACTAAATAACGCAGCTGTTATAGAACATGGTAGCCCAGGTTGTTTTGACACCTCTGAGTGTATTGAGGGTCGCCTCTTCAAAGCATCACTGTCAGTAAAATATGTTGCAAAGTGACAGGAACTTGTGTGAATTTAAAGGCACGGTGAAACCCTATGCTAGAAACTTTTATCACTCTTAAGATATATATATAATTTAAATAATTGCCCATGATGTTTTAAGAGCTGACCTGCAGTCATGCTTTAGAGAACGAACTTTACACTTTTGCCTGCATAGCTGGCTAATGATCATCTAATTAAAGGTGAGCAGGCATCTCAGACTCTTGGTACCAGGAGCAGACAAACAGCTGGGAACAGTAATGCTTGTGAAAGTTAAGCAATTAGTGTAATGAATAGTGGTAGAACACTGTATGAAATGCTGTGTGACTTCAATCAAGCATTTGGCAAGACTGCTGTGATCTCAGAAATGCAGATAAACAGGATGAGCGAAGACATTCCACGGCTGCTGAGACTAAGTTTATTCTCTCTTTGTTGAATACTGGACACTGGCTTCACATTATCTGTTTGATTTACGTTTCCTTCTGTTCAGAGGTTTCTGATGTGATAAAATCCTGATAATGGTGACAGCTGGACACATCTGGGCTCATTCCTGATCCTCATTCTTTCTTCTTCACTCCCTTGTTTGCGTTAGGACCTGTTTGGGGTGAGCATGATCATCCCACTGTTGAGCCATCATGTGAAAGCTCTTGGAGCAAGTCCCACGGTGGCCGGGATCGTAGGTAAGTTATGTCCATTGCACAAAGTAATTTATTTAAGTTGCACAGTAGCAACCAGCCTGTAGAGTTCTTTGTAGCTACAGTTAGCTTGGCAACAGTATTGACAAACTGTAGAACTGGATTTCGATCCACTCGTGACTCAGTCTACTCGAGAGGATCCATCCATCCATGTTTTTAAAATAGCTAATATGGCTTATCAAATTGCACTATTTAGTAGTGGACATACAAAATACATTTAATACACCTCCCAAGTCCCACCCCTTTTCACTCTGAGCTCCAGTAGCAGTTGAGCAAGTTACCGAGGTCAACTTTCTCCTGTTTTATATACTTGGCGCTGTCCAGGCTCATCTATGTTAAAAAGAAAACCAAATTTTGAAGATGGTGAAAAGATGTTGGAGGACCTGTAAAAGCGACATATATAGTTGCTGTATATCGTCACATCTTAAGTTAACTCAGTGATTCCCAAGCTTTTTCTGGTAGGCCTCCCTTCAGACACCAAAAAAAGTTTATGTATTTGTAATCATTAACAATGATTGAGGAAGCAATTGATAAAAAAAGGATATAAATTGAATTTTAGTGAAATTAAGGTCAGCATGATAGCATCAGAAAACTCATTTGTTTATTTCCCCTACATATATCATATTCATTTAACTTTATATCACCCTATATTTTTCCCCTGGTCGTCCATGTCTCCCCTGCAGTGGCTCTGCAACCCCCCAGAGGGGCCCACCCCCCAGTTTGGGACCCACTGAGTTAACTAATATTTGCAAAATGCTACCTTACTAACTATATAATGATTGCAAAACACTAGCTTACTAGCTAGCTAATCTTCATCAGTTGTTCACTAGATGTGACTTCATATATGTTACTTTTAAAGGTACTCCATCAGTATTTTTAACCATCTTTGAAATGTGTTTTTCTTTTCAATGCAGATGAGCCTTGACATACAACAGCGAAGCGGTAATTCTAGTTGAAGAGAATGATGTTATGAGGACACTAACTGCTAACAAATAATTTGCAGTAACAATCACACATTGTCATAATGTTTTCAAAATTAAATGTTAGCGCTGAAATAGGAAGTTCATGAATTAATTAGTCAGCCAAATACAGGGGGACCTGTCAAAGTGACATAAATGTTGTCACACCTTCAGTTCACTAATATTAGTGAAATGCTAGCTACCTAGGAAGCTAATCTACATTGATTGTTAGCTAAATGTGAGTTCATATAGTTTCCTTTAACAGGTCCCCCAGCAACTTCTTTTAACCATATTCATTTGGTTTTCTTTTCAACATGGACGAGCCTAGACATACAAAAGCAAGGTAGAAAATTAATAGCGAGACACATTGATCATAGAAAATAGTAATTTGTTGCAGCCCTGGTATACTGTATGCCATTTTAAAAACAAATGTGCTCTCAAGACTTAGTTAGGTTTCACCTACTGTATGTGTATATTAAAGCAATGATGTACTATTTCCCTGTGCTGTGATTTTTAATATTTTCCTTTTTGTACTTCATTTCGATTAGAGCTGCAATGATTAATCAATTATTGAATTAATCGCCAACTATTTTGATAATCTTTTAATTGGTTTGAGTAATTTTTCCAAAATTCTCTGATTTCATCTCCTTTTTCACCATTTTAGGGACCAAACAACTTGACTGAGTGATTGTTTGATTAATGGAGAAAATGATGAATAGAAAAAATAGATCCATACATGCTACACAACTATTTTTCATCTGACAAGATTGTGACAGGATTAATCAAGCGATTAATTGACTAAACGATTGCATGTTGATGTTTAGCTGTGTCAGTTAAGTCTTAACCGTATGTCAGTGTATTTTACTGTTGAAAACAGACTGAAAAGACTAAACTTTTTGTCAGTATCATATTTGCATAATCATATTAGGCCCTGTGGGTCTGAACACACAGTATATGCTCTATGTTTTAACAAATATAACAAAACAAATATTAAACTGTTTCAGGATCTACATACGGGATCTTACAGCTCTTCTCAAGCACCATAGTTGTAAGTACTGACTTTGTTTCTCTCTGGAAAAAACCTGGAACTCTGTCTCTAACTACCATTCAGCCTCTCCTGCCTGACAAGGCATGCTCACAGTTAGTGGCCAAAATGGCCGCATTCCATGTCATCTCTGGTATTTCATGAAAACAATAAACACTGTCAGTTTTAGGTTGGTTGTGGTCGCACAATACACACTGTCTCTTCACATTCACGCACTAACTTCTCCTAGTTAGCCGCAGATATCACTCACTTTAAACAGAGGTACATTTTCTTTACCTTTTGACCCCTGACCTGACACCAAGAAGAAGTTTTATCAGTGAACTAACCTTTGAACGGTATGAGAAAAAAATCAAACCCTTGATGATTAAAACCATGTTCAAACTGCTAAAAAATGTGCAGTACTCTTCTACAGTCAGCCTGGTATCTGACTCAAGATTCTCAGCTTTCCACGTCTCTCTCCTGCTGCACACAGCTCCTGAAATTGGTTTAATTCTCAGGGGTCATGCGACAAATTAAACAGATAAGGAGTCATCTGTTGGTTCTTGTGTGCAGACCGGCTGAATCCTGATAAACGTACGGATATGTGAACAGCTGGGTCTCTATGATAATCCCACCAGGCTACATCCAGAACACAGCAAACTCAATTGGTCCTTATTTCATTATTTCATCAGAGTGTGTGTGTGTGTGTGTGTGTGTGTGTGTGTGTGTGTGTGTGTGTGTGTGTGTGTGTGTGAGAGAGACAGAGAGAGAGAGACAGGGTGAGAATCTAATCAAGGCTTGTATAACAGCCTGGGCTGCCTGGTTGAGAGGAAATCCAGGGTTTTGGAATTTTTGCTTTATTTTGGTAATTAAGGCCTTGACTTTTCTCTGTGTGTTTCCATTTGCTGGCATTTGTCATTAATTCCAGATCAGTGAGGTAGAATAAGAAAACTCCACTTACTGAGAGGACTGTGCAAAGATCTACAAAATATCTTTTAGAGAACAGAAAATTTCATTCATTTTCTGTGTGGTTGTGCATCATTTCATGTGTGTGTGATTGGCAGGGCAGCTGGAGTGATGTGGTGGGACGACGGTACTCTTTGCTCACGTGTCTGCTGCTGAGTGCTCTAGGCTATGTCCTGCTCGGAATGTCCACCAGCATCTTTTTGTTTGTCCTCTCACGGATACCTGTCGGTAAGTCCCATTTTTCAATATCCTCCCCCAGTTAAAGGGGAGACGCTGATGGGCTTGAGGCAGTTCATTAAACTCAGTTTAGTTAGAAATAAAAAGAGAGTCCTTTGCATCACAGAAGATATGTCAGATTGACTGAGCTGCTGAGAGAGCACAGAAAGATGACGTCTCACTGACAGACAACAGTGCATTCAAGCGTAAATCTGCATTCCATACTTTTTTTTGTTACTTCAAATTTTATGCTACAGGCTCCAATGGATTTTTGAGCAGGAGTTCAAGGTGCAATATCTTTGATTCCACAGAGAAGTAAACAAAATCATTCATTATAAACATCAATATAGCCAATCTCACAGCACAGCTGTTGACGGCCATTCAACATATTATTCACCGCAATCAAATTTCATACTTGTCTGACAGAAAATAGATGTTTAAAAAATAGCAGATTCATGCAGGATTAAAAACACAGACAACCTCTGTGATTGTTTTACAAGAGGTCCCCCAGATGTCCCCCTGGTAATACAAGTCCCGTGAGAATAGGACTGTACTGAACTGTACACTTGAATAGAACAGAGCCATCTGTAATGTTGTCAGTAACACCTGTGCTTTTCCTGCTACGACAAGTCAAAGTGTCTGATGTGAAAAAAACACACAGATGTCAGTAGATCTGTATCATAACAATATTTTCAAAAGTGTCTTTCCAAACAATATTACCATACCATCAGAATATTTACATCATCATCTATTCTTTTCACTGACCATGCTGTGTTGCTAAAAGCACTGATATGTATTTTTAAGTAAAAAATAGACTGTTAAACTCAGTTTTGAAAGACCTGAAATGGGACAGTTGGAGCCTATTTATTGTTTGTTTGATGATGGCGTGAACTTAAAACAGACTTTAAACCTTTACTTCAAGTGGGATTCCCTGGTAGCTCAGTTGGTAGAGCATGTGTCCCATGTACAAAGGCAGAGTCCTCTTCAGTGGCTGTGGGTTTGATTCCAGCCTGTGGCCCTTTGCATGTTGTCCCTCCTCCCCCGTCATATCTTCAAGTGTCTTATTGAATAATAGCATAAAAACCCACCTAAAAAGTTAAAAGACATCTACAGACATGTCTGTCAGAAGTCATTTATCCTGGCTGAAATAAGTTATATACCATGGTGGTAAATAGCTACCTACTTAATTTAATCTTGGGGGTTAAATTCCCATTCAGTTTGTACTAAAAGAACGTGTTTGTTGTTTGTTCCCAGTCAAAATGTAATTATGGGTGTGAGACTTTATATGAAATAACAAAGTTCCAATAATTTGAAAGATCAGTCAGCTTCTTGCTCTCACTGCTCACTGACTGTTTTCTGTCTCAGGGCTGTTCAAGCACTCCCTGTCCATCTGCAGAGCCCTGCTGTCTGACCTGGTATCTGAGTCAGAGCGCCCTCTGGTGATGGGACACTTTAATGCAGCCTCCAGTGTTGGCTTCATCCTGGGTCCTGTGGTGGGCGGCTACCTCACAGAGCATGAGGGTGGCTTTTATACCTCCTCCTTTACCTGTGCAGCAATCTTCGTTACTAATGCAGGTGGGTAGAAAATGGAGAGAAATGACTGATTTAAAGGGATAGTTCAGATTATTTGATGTAGGGTTGTATAAAGTACTTATCCATGTTCAGTGTATTACCTACAGTAGACACCAGTCAGGAGTACCAGCATGGAAGCTAATGAACTGCTGTGTACAGGGTCAGCAGAAAAACACATTTTATCCATTTAAAGGACCAGTGTGTAGGATTTAGTGACATCTAGTGGCAAGCTTGTAGATTACAAACACCTCATCTCACCCTCCTAAGCAAAGAAATGGTAACAGCTCTGTTTAGAATGAGTGTTTGGTTTGTCCATCCTGCACTACTTTAGAAACATGGCAGTGCAATATGGTGGCCTCTGTGGAGGAGGACCTGCTCCCAACCTACTGTAAACTATCCCTTTAACAGAGCCTGTATTTTAAATATTTAACCAGCATTATGTGTTTATTGTTCCAGGGCTGGTATGGATGCTACCATGGAGCGAGACACTAATTACCTGCCATGACACCAACTCCAGCAATGATACAAGTAAAGGTTGTCATGACAACAACTGTAATAAGTCAGTCCAGAATGGCTCTCATACAAGCAGTCACTGCCCAGTGTCTGCAACAGAGACTGACCCAGGCTCCAGAGCTTCAGGGAAGCACCAAGGTGGTCTCAGGTGGAGGGAGGTGTCTCTGCTCCAGCCTGCCTGGAGACAGCTGTCCTCAGTGGTCTCCAGGATCCGCATGGTGGCGTCCTCCGACATGTGGGACCTGTTCCTGGTGCGTCTTTTGATGGCCATAGCTATCATGCTTTATTACAGTAATTTCTCTCTGGCGATGGAGGAGCGTTTCTCACTTAAACCAAAGGTGACGGGTTATCTGATCAGCTACAGCAGCACCTTGGGGGCCCTGGCAGGGTTCCTGGTGGGGCCGGTCACCCAGCTGTATGGGAACAACATGCCTGCTCTGCTGCTTCACTCCACAATTCTCACCTGCTCGCTAATTTTCCTGTACGCTGCTGCGCCCAGTGTGTGGCAGGTGCTGCTCACCTCAACCTTCTTTGCCATTTCCACCACCATCGGACGGACATGCATCACAGACCTGGAGCTGCAGAGAGGAGGGGTCCAGGCCAGTGGGACTCTGATCGGAGCCGGGCAGTCAGTTACAGCCGTTGGTCGAGTCCTGGCCCCTCTCCTCTCCGGTCTGGCCCAAGAGTTCAGCCCGTGTGGTCCACCCAGTCTTGGAGTGGTCCTGGCTCTTGCAGCTGTAGCTTTACTGCTCATCAGGATACCCAAATGGAACGGGAGAGGAATGACAAAAATATCCAAACTTAGAAACTCTGAGTAACTGAATGAATTTCAAATTATGAAAATCATTAGAAATGTGCCACACAGAGAGGTGCTTTTATTTGTGGGCCAGCTGTGAAGATGAACAGCAGACTCATAGTGGGAATGATGTTTCCTGCTCAGATGCCTCTGACAGACGTGTCTGTAGATGCATCACATGGTCAAAATGGCTCATCACCACCAGCACCGCAGTCCTTCCTCAGGAAAAGCGGCTTCAAAACTCAAGTGCAGCGTTGAGGTAAAGACAGGGCTGAGAAGTTAAATCTGCTTCCTCCTGTGCTGAAGCTTGATCAGACGGAAACATACAGATTTTGTTTTGGCACATACTGCTTGGGACATCTTGACTTGAAATAATGCACATTTTTATTTTTAATGTATAAACCCCAATTCCAAAAAAGCTGGGACACAGTGTAGGAGGCAAAAAAAAAAATGGAACATGATGATCTGCAAATTCAAATTTCAACCTCTGTAGGTTTGAATACAGATATTTAAATATACACTCTTTATGAATTTGAAGCCTGCAACAAGTTCCAAAAAAGGTGTAAGCCTTTGCATTGCATTCTGTTTTTATTTATGTTTTACACAGAGTCCCAACTTTTTGGTTTTGTTCATTTTTAACCACTACATTGTCTAAAGTTCCTTGTGTTACTGTCAGCCTGCTGATGATACACAAATAACTTCATCAGAATATAATACTCCCCTCACATTCCAGGCAGTAATGTTTCAGACATTCAGCAATGAGCTGAACTTGTAGTTGCTGCGTGGAAATCGGGCGACCTGATCACTCCAAGGTAGATCACACTGTTCTAGTAATATTATTACATGGCTTTGTTAAAGATACTACAAGGGATTTTCAACTGGTTATGAAACACTCTCAATTTAATATTGATGCCTCACAATCCGTGAACAAGCCTGTGTTCACATTTTCGCCAGTCAAAATTATAGTAAGTAGAACATTAGCCAGTTAGAAGGAAGCATGAGGAGATACCTAGTTCTGTAATTTTATTTTTGACATTATATTTTGTGGCTGTAGCAGTGAGAACACCACTGCTTTTGTCCACAGGGGTATCCAAAATCACCTAAATATTAAAGTTCCTTGTAGTAGTTTTAAATACTCAATTCTGATTGCGCAATTATGGCATTTTAAGGTTTTTCCTTAATAGCAAACTGCTATGGACACAGCTCTAATCATAGACTCCAGAGAAGCAATAAAATCATTTTTAATTTAAGATTTTATTATATTGTTTTTTTTAAGTAAGTAGCCATGTGATAAGCAGGATAAACATACAGTATGTGGGTCATTATTGTGAAATAAACCCCATCAGGGTGATTCCTGCACGAATCTGTCAGGGTTTATTTCACAATGATGACCTACTCGCTGTACATTATCCCATACATAATAATTAGTTTAATGGATTTTACCTCAATGCCAGTTGTTTCTCCAAAGGTACTGCATCAGAAATGGCTCCTATGGTGGATTAAGAGCAAATGTTTGTGATAGTTTCTGTTTCTTGAATTTTACAGTTAGAGATTTGTTCATTTTTCTTAGGCTGTGTTTAAAGTGAGATATAAAGAAATTGTGTGGGTTTTTTGTTAAGTTTTAACTGTATGCTGAACACCACTGTTGTTGAAAAGTCAAATGTTAGGACAGAAAAAGGTATAAATGTATGTAAATAAGTCAGTGAATCCATGAAGTACATGTCAGATTCATGCCAGAAAGTCACAAAGAATAAACACTGAAATCAATGCTGCAGTTTGGATGTTGCATTCACTTCAGTCATGCATAAGTCTACTATACACCATTTTCTTCCCCTAGGATGGCCAAGGCACAACTCAGCCTACTCTGCCTCCCTAAGCCCCCCTACTCAGCTTACCCTGATATTCAGTTACAAAATCTTTGTCTTTTATCCACCCCCCCATCACAAATGCAAAACAAAAGGTAACTGTGCCTTTGCTGTTTAAGCCCTAACCCTTCTGGAACCATTTTCCCCCATCTATCAGATCTGCTAAACCTTCGGACTGTTTTAAGCAGCTTCTAAAAGCCCATCTCTATAGGCAGCCATTATTGTAGCTCCTTCCCTGTTTTTGTTTTGGTTTGTTGACTTGGTCTGTCTTTTCTTGTGCTGCATTCTATACTGCTATTTTACTTTTATTTTTTCTATTTTTCATATGGTGTGAAGCACTTTGTAACTATGTTTTTTTTTTAAGTAAAGCTTTACTTAGTTCTTACTCTAACCCTACCCAGTCTCAATCCTCATGCCCAAACCTAATCGGCCCAAACTAACAAAGGCAAGGACGACTCAGAGTAGGGCAGGTCATGAATGTGCCATCCTAGGAAAAAAAGGCATCTACATACTTCCCATCTTCTCTTCCTCTATGAGAAGTGCCTTCAGTGTCAAATTTAGAATCTTACACTGAATCCAAGGTTTAATCGAGAAAACATTAAACAACATATAAAATTTATTACAAAAAAACAAACAAAAATTAAGTGGTTGCAGGTTTGTGAGGTCCATTAGTGTAACATACAAACAAAAACACTTCCAGTTAGTCCCAAAAGCACTTTGTACTGCACAGCAATAGTTTCTCATGTTAAAAGAACAGTTCACCCCAAAATCAAAAATACATACTTTTCCTTTTACCTGTGGTGCCATTTGTGCATCTACACTGTTTTGGTGTAAGTTGCAGAGTTTTGGCTGCAGTGATGTCAGTTATCTCTCTAATATAATGGAACTAGATGGTATTCAGCTCGTGGTACTCAAAGCAACAAAAAAAATACATTTGAAAAACCAAACCGCAATGTCTCTTTCAGGATTCTTCAGAAAATCCAGACCTTGTTGTGAGCTGTCTCATGTAGGGACAAGATGGCCTTAACTTTTACATCCCACTCTGTCATGAGCATGAGTCTCTCATCTGTGAGTAGATGCACACTTCCCTCTCCCTCTGCAGTGATACAGTTGGAAAGTGTAGTTCAGTAAAAAGAAAACAGTTCCTTCATGAAACTGCTCACAACAAGGTCTGTAGATTATCTTGAGTAAATGAGTCATCATTTTTGGAAAGAGACGCTGCTGTTGAGTTTTTCCAATGTTCAAATATTTTGGCCTTTGAGCACGATGAGCTGAGTGACATCTATTTCCATTACATTTGGGAGAAAACAGACATCTCTACGGCTGATATATCTAAAACTCAGCAACTTTCACCAAAACAATTTAGACGGATAAATAGCATGACAGGTGCATGGAAAAATGTGTATCTTTGATTTTGGGGTGAACTGTCCTGTTAAACTGTTATGGCCTGTACACAAACCTCGGATCATCAATTATACAACTGTCACACACACAATAGACAATAAAATAACAAAACAACTATAATATTTACATTTAAGGACTAAGAAATAATTACTCAGAATAAAAAAAGTTTAAATTACATTGTCTTTAAACATTTAAAAAATCCTATGGGAAGATGCAAAGTATTAAAAATCATATAGTGGTTAATAGTTAAAATAACCACAGAACAGTTAATTGTTGACAGTTGATATCCAGTTCCTTCACTATAGTGTGCTGAGTGTCTAATATGGTTGACACCTCTGACTTCAGCATGTTAGTGTCCATTTTGGCTCATTTTGGAGGGTGATTCACGTCTCATAAGAAATGAAAGGACCTCCAGTGTTAATTTTCTTATGAATACACAGTTTTGCACAGAGACCCCGGAGCTGTTTGAGATCCTGAGACTCAGTCTGTGGCAGTCCAGCTGCTCTCTGAAAGCTTACGGACACTTTTACTTCTTCGGGTTCCACTGAGGCCGTCTGAGCAGAGGATTTTGTGCTGCGTTGTCTCTGGGTTCAGCAGCCCATGCTGGAGGTGGAGATGAAGGTTGCTGCTCCTCCTCTTCTGCCTCACGATGCCCATTTCTAAAGTTATCAGCTGATCCGGTGTCAATGTCAACGGAGGAGTGGAGGTGATGGCGAGGAGCAGGAATACGAGAATCACTGGAGGAGGATTGTGTTCTGGACATGCCGCGTCCTGTTCGGCCCCTGTCCTCCACTGTGCTTTCATCCAGCACGTCAACAGAGGGCGCCTCTTTTAAAGTGTCCAACCTGCGCAGAGGCATCATGGCTCTGGAGGAGGAGCGTGCAGGCTTCCGAAACCGAGAACGACTGGAGGGGTAAGCCACCTCTGACATCGTCTCCTGATCATCTGGGACAGGTGAAGAAAATATCATCACACCACCATATATTTTATACACCTGCATGTAATTAACACTGGAAAGGTCATTGATGAATGAGAAAAATGTGGGTACACAGTTAACCCTCACTGGCCTGCTGTTGGGTCAGTCATCACAAATTTATGTTGTTCAAACCTACATAACCTCATTTGAAATTCTGGTGGAAATCCCAAAGATATTAAACATGTCAGACTGTTTTTTCTGGAAATGTGAATAAAGTGATTCACAGAATATTTCCAGTTAATCTGTAAGGCTGTAGCTACTAACGTTGTGTAGTGCTAACAGGCCCACATTGACAATACTAACATGCTGATGTTCAGCAAATATAATTTTTATCATTATATAAATTTTTTATCATTAGTTTTTGCATTAACCTGCTTACATTTGCTAATTAGCACTAAACATAAGGTAAAGCTGAGGCTGATGAGAATGTCATCAGGTGTTTGGTCATAAAACCAAAGTAGAATCTCATCACACAAATAAACACCTGCAGGTTCCATTTGCTGATAAAGGCTGAGACACAGTTAAATCTTAATATACTTAAAGGAACAGTGTATAGGATTTAGTGTGATTTAGTGGTAAGGTTGTAAATTGCAACCAACAGAATAACAATCGCCGCACGCTGCCCTTGTAGGAGAAACTATGGTGGCTGCAAAAAAATGTGAAAGGCCATATCTAGAGCCTGTGTTTGCTTTGTCTTTTCTGGGCTACTGTAGAAACATAGGGGTGCAACATGGCAGCCTTCGTGGAAGAGGACTCACAACCTCTGTAGATCTAAACACCTCATTCTGAAGTAGCAAAAGCACAACAATTCTTATTTTTAGGTGAATATAAACTAATGAAAACAAACATCTGAATACCACCAATGAGTCCCTGTAAAACTTAAAAAAACTGAACCTTTAAAGGGAAAATCAAAGTGAAAATTTGGATGTGAAGGTGTTTTAACAACAGGTTAAGAAGCTCACCTGTGTAGCTCAGCCTCCCAGGAGGAAATTTTGAGTCCAGACTTTTCCCAGCAGGAAGAGAGAAGTACTTATGAGATTTAGGCACCGCCTGAGAATAACATAGGAATGAAACAGCAGAAAAAAATAAGAACATTTAACATTAACATAAATGCACCTCATGTTTGACTTAAATTCTCTCATCTCATCGTGGTTAAGAAATAATTAAACTGCTTATAATGAGGTTCAGTTCTGCTCTCTAGAACTAAAAGGCTGAGAACACATGTAGTTACATAGTACCTCAAATAAATACAAGCCACAGTCACAAAGTTCACTTGCTTACCGATGTCTGAAAGCTGCCAGGACGGAGGCTTCGACGGATGCTGGTGTGGCGTCTGATCAGTATCTCTCTTGTCTGGGTGTCATTGGGCAGTGCATGTTTATTTGTGTATGCCACCGTCTGGTTCCAAAAAAACAAAAAGGTATAAGATAAAACATGACGCACACAACATCACACAGCAGATGTACAGTAGACCACAAGTGGCTCCACTTGTGTCTTACAGCTTACATTCACCAAGTCTAGTTCACCATTATGTCCCTAAGGGGAAAGCTGCGGTAATTAAACTAATTGCCAACTATTTTGATAATTGATTAATTGGTTTGAGTCATTTTTTAAGAAAAGACATCAGCTTTGGCTTTGGGAAACACTAATTGACACTTTTGACCTTTTTCTGATATTTTACATACCAAATAACTCATTAATTAATGGACAAAATAATCGACAGAGTAATCGACAATGCAGCCCTGGACGAATATATCTGTAAAAAAGTCAGCCTACAGCAGAGCTGTAACAGTTACTTTCATCATCAATTATCCTGCCAATCATGAATCTATTTGTTATGTAGTCTATGACATGTTTGTGAAAAACTTGGGAAAAATGCTCAACACAAGAGCCCAAAGCGATATCTTCAAAATCTTCAAAAAACAAGAAGTCCAAAACCCAAAAACTCTTCATTTACCATCATAAATGACAAAAGAAAAGCTGCAAATCCTCAGCATTGTGAGTCAAGATCCAGAAAATGTTTGACATTTTTGCTTGAAAAATGACTGAAATGATTCATCAGTTATTTAAATAAATTGTGGTCAGTTAATTTTCTTTTGACCAAAGTGTCCACAATGCTTCAACCTTTAGGTCAACACTGGCTGTGGAGATGACAAAGGCTGAGACAATTAGGCAGTTAAGATGCTTTGAGAGGAGACGGCATTCTTTACAGCTCAGATTACTCAACCAAAACTGGCCACACCTGTTTGAGATACAAGGGTCTGTGTCTCTATTTGTACGCTGCGAGTTTCCACATTAACTTCCTCCATCCATGCACCGTACCAGTCACTGTAAACATTGATCTTTCCGTCTTGCAGCTCTAAGTTAGAACAAGAATAACTCCTTTTCAATCACCTGAACAGTTGCCATTGTTCTTTAGAGAAATGGCTCATGTCCATAATATCTCTTATCTATTTCTCAAAAGGGTGGACATGGTCAGACAATAGGAATGATTTTAATATTCTCGTCTGTTAACATAACAATTTGTATTCCCTTCTGTTACAATATCAAATAAATAAAAACGCATGAGCTAAGACTGCTAAAAATCAACAATTCATGTGACCAGTTTGTTGAATTAAGTGCTCAGGATGTCAAAAAACAAAACAAATAACGACGGTGATGCAGGGTTTGTGCGAGACACAGAACTGTAAGTACATGAAGAGCAGCAGGGTGAGCTATTAAGATAATCAGACAACTCGTCTACCCAAAGAACAGAAGCACATGCCCCCTATTTGTCTGCACATCAAAGCGTCTCTGTGCGCTCTCTAAATGGCTGATGTCATGTCACAAATGGAAAAGTACTGCCGGCCCACTGCAGTCTGTGGCCATGCAAAACAGCTCTGAGTTTCAGTGCTTGGAGTAATCACATCAGCGTGTGTGAGGAAGACATCACAGGAAATCTTTGTTTCCAGTTTACAAGGAAACTGGGATAAAAATACTGTCTGTTCACCTTTGCTGATTACAGACCAATATGTCTAATAAACAGAGGCCACGTGATTCCAGGTGAAATAATTTGATGCTGCACGCTTGTCCTGTCAAGCTGCCGCTGCCTTTTCATGTTAAGAACAAACCACTATATCGGGAGAAAGAGATGCACGTGGCTTAATTTTAGAATTGGAATGTTTTCAGCTCTGTAGAGGAGCACATGTGAGACTACACTGCTGTTGCTGTTTCGTCCAAGACAAACAAGAGTTCAAATTTCACACTACTGTATGTACTGTAAGCAGCTGAAGGTTTACTGCAACAACAGCAACATAGAAATGCATGAGGACTGGAGGTAACTCTGCCTTTATTCAATAACACAGCGTCTATGGGAGCAAAGTGGTTGTAATACACTATGACATGTAGAAGTCCTGTATTACTACTGCTTAAGTAAACATATGTTTGAGGTGGAGCTTGTTTTAACTACTTTCATATATACTGGAATTTAGTTTAGTGGTTTGCAACTTAGGGGTTGGGCCCCCTTAAAAGGGTCACAAGATAAATCTGAGGGGTCATGAGACTTTTTTATGCTTTTCTTTTATCATTGCTATTTTAGTGAAATACTGGATGCTTCTACCTCTTTAAGACTTATATAGTTATATGAAACCATGTGAGAAGTTTAGAAGGTCAATGTCTTTTTGGTTGGACTGCTAACAACTCACAGACATCTGAAATGTGGCAGGGAGGCCCACGTTATCACAAAAACCACTGGTTTAATCTTCAGCAGTGAAGTGTATTTTATAGCCCTATGTTTTCTAATGTAAAATTATGATCTTAAAAGTAACTAATTACTACACCTGTCGTATGCAGTAAAAGATGTAACGGAGTAAAGAATACAATATTTCCCTGTGAAATGTAGAAGTATAAAGTAGCACAAAATTGTATACTCAAGTAAAGTAAAATTCACGCTGTGCTTCAGTAACAGTTGAGCAACTTTCTCCTTTCCTATTTCCTGTATGCTATGTGCTCCAATGGTCTATGTTAAAAACAAAAACAAAATTGGAAGACGATTAAATATGTTGCCGGGGGACCTGCAAAAGTGACACATCGTCACATCTTAAGTTAGTGAATGTTAACAATACACAAGCAAACTAGCTATCTATCTAACTAGTCATGGTTATGATGGTGTCATATCAGTGTTGCACATCCTTTAAAATATAATTCATTGAGGTACTTTCCACCACTGTGACGCATGTTAGAAAATAGAGGGTAAAAAGCAGAATGCTGTGCTGTGCACACAGCTGTTATCCTGCCATATTATTTCATATCTCACCCGTTGCCTGATCTTGTACATGTTCTTGGACAGGATGTCATGCATGTTCCTCAGGTCAGCAGCCATGAACTTCCTCTTAGGTTTAGCAGAGCTTTTCTTTTCCTCACTAAAAGATAAGATAAAAACGTTATGAAGAGACAACAAATGATTTTCTCTGCTCCTCTGATCTGAACAGACAATAAGGATGTGTTGTGATAGTGAGAGAGACATGAAGGTTTCATACTAGAGAGAGACGATGGACGGAGCAGCGCTGATGTCTCCAGACACCGTGTCCAGGATCTCCATGGCGTTCTGCAGTTCTAGCTTCTTATAGAGCGCCACAATACTGGACTCGGCCCGGCTGTCTCGGATCAGGATCTTCCGCAGGATTCGATTGTTGAACTTCATAAACCTGGCATGGAGAGAAAGAGAATTAGTTTGTGTGAAGATATCTGTGAAGGCCCTGTGGCAGTGTCATCCTATGGCCTCAGAATATCCATACAGGTGAAGTGCATTCAGAAAATATTAAAGACAGAGACACATTTCATTGTGTCTGCTGTGTGCTTCAGCAAACTGGATTTTAATAGACACAATAATCATGAGGTTGGAAACAATAAGATTGGGGATATTCCATATGTTTCCTTTTGTCAACAAATTAAGTGAAAAGAGTAAAACCAACAATATGATTTAATAATGGAACATGTCAGCTAGTACAGCGCTGTGGCTCATTGATGTGCTTTTAATGGTTTGGACAATAGAGCTCCATGACGCACAGAAATCGGCTATATCAGCCTGTTGCTACACAAACAATACTAGGTTGGTTCTGTGTTTTCATGGGATTTGTTGGTAATTAGGAAAATGTAGTAGTAATATAATGGAAACACCCCAGCGCTCAAACTGCTAAAGAATATATTTGAAACCTTCATGAGCAGTGTCTCTTTCAACAAATCATGACCCAGTTACTCAATATAACAGCGGGGGCTTGTTGTGAGCAGTTTCATGTGGTAACTACTTTCTTTCTAGTAGAAATAAAGTAGTTCAAGTAGAATACTGTATTGTATTGTCTAATGTATTTTTTGGTGCTTTGAGCACAACAAGCTGAGAACAGTACCATCTAGTTCCATCATAATCACAAGAAGTCAGAAATCTCTATAGCTGATATCTCCAAAACTTGGCAATTCAGATCAAAACAGCCTTGATGGATAAAGAGCACTACAGCTAAGAGTATATATTGTATGTAAGTATGTATTTTTGATTTTGGGGTGATATGTGCCTTTAAGTTTAAGGAGGAAAGCGCTTTAGACAAACAAAAATGCTGTAGACATCTGATTTCTTATTTAATGAACGATGATCTTTTTTATTGTGGTATTATTGTAGCTTGTTGAGTTTTCCCTACTATGTATTGGTTCTTGTAATTCTGCTTCTCTGACACTTCAGCTTCCCTACATGGGATTAATTAGTTTTACTTTATTTTATTTTTTCTTGCAGTAGGAGACAGGCAGAAATCTCTGACTGGCACTTGATATTTTCTGTGGTAATACTCTGCCAGGTCTGTCCTGCAGCACTCCTTGTTTGTTTCGAAGGCTTTGTGCATTCAGTCTGGTCTTCATTGATTAAACACATGATCAGTGGGATCAAGAACATGATACTTTTTGGCTTTGTAAGTTTAGGACCATTTTCCCGCTGCAATATGACTAACCTTCCTGACTGCTCTGTAAGATCCAGTCAAATTTACAGCATGTTTTGGCTTGTTCAAACTTAAAATCTGCGCTCTGAGACTTGAGGAACCCGTCTCACGAGACAAGCATGACAAGTGTGTCAACAAAGCCACGAGGAAAAGACAGAATAGTGGAGTGAGAAGAGAGGGAGTCACAGGGTAAAGACAAGAGTGAAAGCAGTCAGATTTTAAGAAGGAAAGTGTGTGCAGACCCATGTTAAAAAAAAACATTAAGTAAATGTATGAATACGAATGTATATAAGTATTCTATTTACTCAAACTGTGCATTCTGCATATATGACTGTGCTTAAGACAAGGGCTGTTTACTGTTGATTAATTGAAGGATTAATCAATTAATCATTTAGTCCATAAAATGTTGTTGCATTTTTTGTCTAACTAACAGGCCAAAACCC
>JAJHUR010119795.1:0-11700 GCA_027495735.1 Lutjanus campechanus
AAAATGCCTCCATACTGCTCGTCTGGTGTAATGCGAGACGCCTAAAGCCCCAACACTATCCCTTTATCTGTCTCCATTACAAACAATAAATCTTTAGCTTAGTTCAAAATGATACTTCACTCTCCAGAAACAGCTCTGGTTAAGGTTAATATTCCCTGCTGAGGAGGCTGCTGCTCTGAATGATCCATATTTGCATTGTATTTCCATTATCATTTATCATTCATTGCATCATTGCTCTCATGCATGTTGTGACGCAGTTGATGGTATATTTTAAGTAAACAGGTTTCCATAGAAGCAGTAAGCAGGAATGTGTTTTTTAAAGGAATTTGCAGTGGCTGGCTACATTGTGGTTAGCTTTTTTTTTTTCTTTGTTCCATGATTCTACAGTATGAGGCTGCCAGTCAGCAAGTCATTTCACAATAACCTCAACTTTATCTTAGCTACTTGAGCTACTAATTGCTATTTTCCACCACAAGGTCAATTATCTGTGCCACAGAGAGCTCTCAGGATGAAATGGCCGCGGCTCTCAGCAACTGAAGTGCATTTGTGGTCACCTGATGCGTTTTAACAAGGTTGAAAGTACACAACGCGCTCCGAGCTTCAGATTCAATCACGGCTGAACCTGCGAGTTAGCAAAATGGACCTGAAATGGGCTTAAACAAAAACACGAGGGTGGATAATGATCTTAATTGCTGCGGAGTGGTTTGATACCGTCTGCGTGGGAACAAAAACCCATTAGCTCAATCATTTCACAACAGTGTTGCAGGGCACTTGCGTGGTGGAGATAATTGATTTGAGCAGATATGGAGTATTTAATTGGCTGGCTGACAGTGTTTTGGGAAATTTGACAAGAGGTGGGTTTTTTAATAAGGAAAAAGGAGATTTCTCAGCAGTATGAAGGGATTTTGTGTGATGTAAATCTTTTGGTTTCCCACTGTAGGCAGTTGATAAACAGGTGGAATTATGGACTGCGGAGTGGAGGTTGGCGAGTCATATCGTCACGCTTCATTTCCCTTTCTCAGGCATCTAATTCTACTCTTATAAATGAGTTTTTACTTCTCAAAACATACTTATTTATTCTTTCTCTCTTTTTCTTCCTCTCTATTTACTTTAAACTTTACGTGTTGTCATTTATTGCTCTGTCTTTCCTGTCCAGCAAGATTTTCCCCCATTTTTCCCCCTTTTACCAAAAACGACCAAATCCAAAACGAACGCCACAATAGTTAGAACAGTTTTGTTTTTTTTCCCGTGAGAAAAATATTTTTTTTCCCCTCTCTGGGCTATTCTGTGCTATGGTCGTGGTCATGCTTCAGGGCCATAACACTACCTAATTAATGTGCAGAAAGACTGCAATGTTATTGGCTCTATACATGGTAGATTTGAATTTGTGTCTTGTGATAATCGTTAGATATTTAAATCTATAACACTAGTTTCTGAGACCTCAATGCTTTCCTAAAAAACCTGTTATACGCAACCTGTTGTATGAAATGTCTTCTGCCCTCTGGTGGATTATCAGTGCACTGCAGGCAGCAGCCTGTGTCTGAGTGCAAAATCCGACATGCCTGCCTTCATGTAGTGAGTTGCACATTTTTGGCAGTGAAATCTTTGGAAATTTGGAAAAAGTTGCAGCAAGAATAATAGTTACATTGTTACAAATATTTCAATTTATTTTAGTGAAACAACCTATGATTACTTAATATACACTCAACAAATTTAAGACTGAAATGTCATCTTCAGGTAAATATAGCTATTTATATGCACTTTTTTTTTTTTTTACAATGCAACCTCATCTCATTACAGTCACTTGTGTGTTATAAACAATTATGAGCAAGTGAGCATTTGTTATCAATTGTCTATTTATTGATTCTCAATAAAACAATTCCTCAAAACATTCATAATTCTGTTATATTGACCAGTTTGGTTGCACTGATCAAACTGTTTTTGCCAACTACAAAGGGAAATAAAGAGGTTCCTCTTTGAAAAGAACCAAACCTGAACAATGACCAATATGTGTTATTGTTTCTAGAAGGGCTTTACAGGGTTATGCGTGGTGGAAAAGGGAAAAAAATCCATCATGGTTTGGGTTAAAATAACTTTGTTTCACACAGGAAAGGAACATCACTCTCCTGTGTGAAAGTCCTGCGACTGTCACATTCATCCACCCTGACGTTATACGTCGACGTTTACCTTTAGGTCCCAGGAACTACTTTTCAAGGCTCTAAAAGGTCCTTCAGCCCACAAAGACTGGCAAAAAATTTGGCAAATTAGTTCACTGACATATGATAAAGCAACTATACAACGAGGCCTGGATTTCATCGTCTGTCATATGCTTTCTTCTGTAATTTCACGTGGATGTATCGAAGCACAATGAACAAAAAACAAACTGGACTGGAGCTGCAGGTTTTTTAAAATACCGTGAATACTCGACCAATAAAAAAAAATGTTCAGTGCTGCAAGTCACAACCCCCACTTTTGGAAAGTACTATCCTCCAAGGAGTGAGTTTGTACAGAGGTTCCTATTCCTTGGGAAAAGTTTGTCACTCTTTATATTACATTCATTCTTTGCTTTGTGGTAGTTATGTACTTGCATCTTACTTATGCATGTAACTAAATTTACAGCATTATGTAATTGACATATTTATTTTAACTCAAACTATGATCTTTTCCTAACCCTAACCAAGTAGTTGTTGTGCCTAAACCTACCCAGACTGCGACCATTTCACAATGTTAACTACATAACATACTTAATGTCATGTACGTAAGAAACATTCATATCATGTTGTCATGATATCGTATTGTCGGCAACAGAAATATCTCACTCTTCTCCCTGGTTTAAAGTGGGGTCGGGGCTCAGTTGGACACTAACCATGTCATGTAATTCCCTCATGATCATCAGATCTGATGACGGCTGTAAGGATTGTTGTGCCCACACCCACACAATTCTGATTAAACACATCAGTTGATTTTTTTGACACTTAATAAGTAAATTATAACCCCCCAAGCTATAATGTATTGTGGCTTATTTAATCATAAATATTTAACGTTATAGAGAAATAATTGAAAACTGAATCCAAGTTTTCAGGGGCTTTAAGTACTCATCATGTCCACACTACACACTACAAATAGCAGATTTATTTTATTTTGCCCAGAGCCCCAAAAACCAATTAACACTCTTGCATTGGGATACCACCCACGCCTCAGAATGGCTGTGTGTCAGTTAGTTTGTGGTAATTAGATTAAACACAATTATTTTAAGAAATACACACAGTGTGAACACACTATTAACTGAAATAATGAGGGTATTAAAAGCACCCTCTACAATACGGGCCCCAAAATTAAGTAAAAGTGCAGGAGCTGCCTTCAGGCACTGACCATGACAGTTTATATTGTAGATTAGTGTTTTTTTTAGACAAAAAATAAAGGTGTGCTTTTCAGTTGCTGCTGGGGATGATGAAGTTGAATAGTTGAATACAGAACAGCAGGCCTCAGGGGCCCCAAAAGGGTCTGGAGCCGTTTAGTAATCCTGGCTTGTCACTGGTTATGAATTAATAAAAATTTAAAGTAACACTTAATTTCACAGGTCTGTTCTTTCATAATAAGTTCCTCAGAAGTTTACTGAAAAGGACTTTGTGATTTGTTACTAATTATAAGAAAAACAGTAACTTCCAAGAAAACTGCTTTAATTAAACAAAGTAAACATCAATTCATGATTAATTCATTTTTGGGAACTTCACCTCTTAAATGTTGACTTGACCCTGCCTCAGTCCCGCCCCCTTTTCCTCTGCGCTCCAATAGTTGTTGAGCAAGCTTGGTACCCAGCGGAACCTTGGTCATCTTTCTCCTTTCCTGTTCTTAGATATGCTATCTGCTAAGCTTGTCTATGTTGAAAAGAAAATCAAATTTTGAAGACAGTTGAAAGGGGGACCATTAAAAGCAATTGTTTAGTTAGCTAATGTTAGCAAGACACTACCAGCTAGCAAAGGATTTATGTATATTAGCTCATGAGTCAGCTAGTGTTTTTGTAACAGCTATCAGATGTAACTAGTTAGCTAGTCAGCATTTTGCTAACATAACATGTGACAATTTGCTTTTACAGGTCGCACAGCAACATCTTTGGTTTTCTTTACAACAAGTGAGGATAGCATTTAGAATGTCTAAGTACAGGAAATAGGTACGAAGGTTCATTGAAAAGGGGAAGGGTCCATTTACTGAGAGACTATCTATGTTGTGGAGCAATTGTTTGGATGATAAATTAACACAGTACCAAAAGAAAACTGTTTCTCTTTTCTGCGACTGTATTGAATCAAATTTATTTCCGAGACAACCACAAGGAAATTGTAAGGACATTACTGACCCATAGAGAAAGCATTATATAGTTGGGTAGGACAGATGTGGTTTGATTTAACATGTCCTTGTACCTAAATGACAGAACTGTGTGTGTCAGTGACTCCCAAAGCAACTGCTGAAGAGTATCAGCAACAGGCGTAGTGGACCTCCATTGTTACATAGTTTGGTAAGTTTTAGCAGCAAAACTACTTAGTTTTCCTAGGTTTAGGAAAAGATTATGGTTTGGGTTAAAATAAGTATGTTAGTTACATGAGTTATGTACATTTTGTTTCACACGGGACATGAACAGCAGCATTCTGGGTGAAACTATGGATATGTATACATTCGTCGTTGTGAAACAGTCACAGTTTGGTTTGGTTTAGGCAACAAAATTACTTGGTTAGGTGTACGAAAAGATCACAGTTTGGGTTACAATAGGACCGTTACTTACACAAGTTTAGTTACACACATAGGTTAAAGTAGATTATTTATATGACGTAAGTTGAGAATGCTAATTAAGTTAACTTAGGTGCCAAATGTACCTTAAAATATGTTAGGTCGTTCTTATCATGTTGATGTTTGTTCAAGTAAATTTTTCTGATCAGTTTGGTTTGAATTCATTATTTGATGGTATAAAAACAGGGTTTTATGTCTTGATTGATAAACAGATGGCTGTGTGGGCGGGAACTTGATACTGCGGCTCCAACACGGGTCACTATTGGGAAGACTCTGGCTGCAAATGACGTAACCAGCACAATATGGCAGCGCTTGTATCCGGGATATTTTGGCTTGAGTTTTGCACAGTGGGAGGAGGTGGAGAGGCGTCGTCCCTCTTTATTAACCGTCACTGAGACAAGCTGGTTAGATCAGATTTGACTGACAGTAGCATCTCCCTGGTGTCATAAGCAAATAACCTAACAACTTCCTACATTGGTTAATAATTAAATACGCCCACTTCAAGTCAGCAAAGCAAATAGCGAAAAGATAATAACCTTCATACAAGGGTTTCCGTCAGCAGATTGAGTTTGCAAACTCATTCACTGATGAAGGTCGCTCTGGAAAATGCAATTGAAAGTGCATCAAAAACTCTTGCAATACAGAAATCCCTCCTGAACAACTGCGGTGTGCTACACGTCATCCCTTATTATAAGAAGACAGGTTTTGGGGCCTTTAATATTATCTCTGCTTTTAGGAAACCTGCTGAAAACACACCATAAAAGCAAAGGCAGCACGCTTGATGGCTGGCATTAATCAATAGTGGGAGAAGAAAGATGAACCTAATACAGGCAGCAATTGCTTTTTTCCCCACTATGACTGTCGAGTAGCAAGATGTACAGTGGCAGCCCATCAGACTGCATGCATATGCTTTTCTATTTCTCTAACAGTGATTTTCAATTAAGGCGACTCTGTGCAACTTAGAGCCCATATCGCTTCAAAGAGCTCAATTGTTTTTTCCTCAAGTGGCAGACATTTTACTGAAATTAAAAAGTGGATGGAGGAATCTAATACTCACTTTACTTTTTTCCCCCAACTTCTGCAAAAATGTTCCACATATTCTTCACCTCACCTTATACAGCTATTTGTAATATCCTGAACGGGCTGAGACCTGGAACAGGATTTGTGAATGTGCAAGAGGAAAAAGTGAGCAAGACTGAACGGTTGACATCCCATAAAGTAGATTTAACAGGCGGAGGAAAAAGCAGACATTCAAGTCAGGTAATATATTGCAACTACTCAGGCTGTATATCTGCTCCACCTTCAGTGCATCCTGAGTTTGGAATTATTATTACAGTTTGTGTGGGAAGAGTGAAGCTCAGAGTGAGCATCGCATATTTGACATCCCAGCTGGTGAAAGTGTTATGTAGACAAAACTGTTCAATATTTAACTCTGAAGATGTCTGTTTGTGTAAAATAACCGTACATACAAGGAGAAAGTTGGAGAGTTTGAATAACTCAATTATAAAATAAACCATGACATGGAAGATTGTAATTACAGTCTCCTGATTCACTGACCGTATATCTCTCAGTTATTTAGTGGAATGTTCAGACTCAAAATATTGCAAATAGCTAAATTCAGTCAATGAGTTAAAGCAATTTCAACTTTTTTGCTTTGGTGGAACATTTGAAATGGAAAAGGTTAAACTCAAACAAAGAAAACTCCCCAAAAAGTAAAAGATATATGTCGACGATGTGATACAATATTTTAAAAAAGATTTAAAAAGACAAACATGACTAACTTAAACAATGGAGCACTAGAGATACCTAGACTGACAATGGCCATCTACCCCTAACCCTGGCTCAGAGGTTGTTTTTAGGCCTGTCACAATAATTATGCTATCGATTCATCAAACAATATATAGACAGGACCTCAATAATTGCCAGCTTCCATGTTACCTGTTGTGTGTAGATGCATGCTTGCTTGCATGTTTACATAAGAATGTGGCCAACATTTTAGCTAAGCAAGGTTTTCCCTACTATTATAAGATTTGGTTCATAAAAGTTAATTTCTCTGTAAAAAGTGTGCACTTGCAGTATTATGCTATTCCATTATCATTTCATCAGTGGCACGACAATAATATAGTTTAAAAGTAGTTATTGTGACAGGTCTAGTGGTTGTTGTTTCGTCTAGGATTTTGAAAACAGTAACCCGCAGCTAGGCCAAACTGTGTAATGCCAAAAGTCATGTGAAGCACCTCAGCCCAAAAAGACTTTTTCCCATAAGCTTACACTGTGAAAGAAGCAGTTAAAAAAACAGTGGATACATTTTTTTTTTTTTTGAGTATCAGAACCCCCGCAAAATGACTCAATGACTTTAATGTCAGGATTTGATTCAGTGTGGTCCAATAACTATCGGAAAGTCTAGAAGGCCACACGATTAAGTCATTTTAGCCCCATTCCAATTAGCGGAGGGCTAAACCGGATGTTAGCCAGCAAAAATCTCTAGGGCACTTGCTCTGTGAGTTAAGTAATTTTATCGGCTTCCTGTGGTGCAGAGTCGCCTTCAATGCTGTGTCCAGTTTTCCATAATACACTCATGGCAGATAACAACTCAACTCAACTCAACTCAACTTTAACCCAACCCCCCCCTCTCACCACCGCCACCACCGCCACCTACCCCCAGACACACACGCACGCAAGCACACACACAGACCTATTCAGTAGAGGTCGAGATGTGTGGGGAGCGGGAGCAACATGGAAGGAGGGCAAATCAGCCAGAGACGACCGAGGAAATGCAATCATTACTTAACAATGAGGAAACACTGGAGGTATGTTTTTTAAAACTAAAAAGTAACTCTTAATAAATAATTAATAAGATAAATAGATAAATTTTATGTGAAATAACCATTCTTGAAGATGAGAAGCAATCCTTAATAAATAATTAAATCAGTCAGTACATGAATACATAAGAGAACTCAGTTATAGGTGTCAGACCTGAAATGAAGTTCAACTAAAAGCTAAGCTAAAAAGATAAGTCTTAAGTTTGCTTTTAAAAATATGGACACTGGATGCTGCTCTCAGGTCTTCAGGTAAACTATTCCAAAGTCGGGGGCCACAGCAATTAAAAGACGCCTCACCGTATGTTTTAGTGTTAACTTTTGGTATAACTACAAGACCTCTTCCAGAGGACTTGAGAGCTCTCGCAGGCTCATATGATAAGAGCAAATCTGATAAATATACAGGAGCTAAACCATTAAGAGCTTTATAAACCAATAAAAGAATCTTAAAATCAATTCTAAAACAAACAGGCAGCCAATGCAGAGACTGCAGAATTGGTGTCATGTGGGCTCTCTTTCTGGTCCTAGTGAGCATGCGTGCAGCTGAGTTCTGCAGCAGCTGTAGTTGTGCAATACAGAGAGGGAGGAGAGTGTTGGTGTTCTGTTGATATGCGCTATCTATTGAGGTGTGCTCCATTGTGGTTCTCTGGGTAGGGGGTTAGGGTTACTCTGGTTTTGAACTGTGCTACTGTAGAATTTTTTGACCAGGCAACATAAATTGACAGAACATTGGCTGAATTAGGCACGCCAATAGCAGGCTTATACCCGCTGAGTCATTGTACGAGTACAATGTAGATGCACAACATTCATAAAAGCCATTTTCAGATTTAGCCGTTTTAGTATGGAGACTCTGATTTACCAGATGTACTCTGTGGGTTTAAGGCAGTTGGCATTGCAGCATCAACTGTGAGCATTTTCAAGTACCCGAGAAACAGCAACAACCTCTAAGCTAGCAACCTACATGCCAAAAATGGCAAATTAGCTTTGTAAGGTGAGGTGAGGTGCTATAAATGTAAACAAGCTAACAGCTGTCACCTTTTCTTTTGCAGCATTTTAATGCCTGGGCTCACCTCCCAATGTAAAAATGTTCCACCACAACAAGTTCCCCCTCAACAGTATTTTGCAGCATCCCGGGCTAAGGTCCGTCCAAGATGTCTGTGATTGGTTTAGAAAAATACAAACAAACAATAACAAGTATTTTTTCCTCCCTATAGCTGAATGACCATGTATGGAGCCGGGACTTTCTCCACGGCTGAGCACTGTAGAGGTCTGGCTATGTGGAACTAGCATGAACGTAGTTGCACTTTTACTTCTTGAAACAAATGAGGCAGACCACTCCTTGAGTGCCACGGAAATGTGACTCAGTTTAAGAAAATTCTCACACTGAAAATAAGTGACATGCCTCATCTGCAGCATATGAAATATCGCTTTAATGGAAGTATTTTCACCTTTCTCTCATTTCCTCTCAGTGACATTGATAATTACTTGCCGCAAGGCATCAATCCACGTTAAAAACCAGTATGAGAAGATTGATCTTTTGATTCAAACTAATCATTTGATCTGCACCTAGTTATACACTTACCGGTACACAATGCAATTTAAAGACTGCTGCCCTCTAATTACAGATCTGAATAGGCAGTAAGAGGAAAGACACGATATTTAATTTCCAACCACAAATGGCTCCAATTCCTCGGGTGGATCAGTCAAGACAGGATGGGTGGGTAGGGATGAGAGACCAAAGAGAGATGAAGACGCTAGAAGATGAAAAAATACCGGGGGCTGGAGATTTCAGAGCACAGAGGCAGGAGGGAAGATGCTCAGTCCCCAGGAGTAGAAATGGAACTGACCAAGCATTTACTGTAGAAAACCATCACCATGATAGAAAAACTTATGTGCGGTCTCCTGCTGACAAGCTGGCACCTGTGAAGAGATATGATGTGACCTGCGAGTGTAAAGACGTAATAAGAGGATATTCCACCCTTCAATCTTTATGATGTGTCTTAAAAATAGAGCTCCTTATTACTGTACAGTACAAGAGCAGGATGACTAATACAACTATTATTTCTGCGGCTTTCTTCTTTCGTTGACTCGATTCCAGCAGTCTGTCTTTGCCACAAAAAAACACCTTCCAGCTACCAAACTGAGCGATGATGAAATACCTGCTACATGAGCTGTACCAGGTAGGAGCACATGTCAAGCAATCCTGTTTAGATCAAGAAGTAAGATTCAATGCTGGGAGCAATCGCAAGCTTTTCCAGCCACAAATCAACCCCCTTCAAGAGGCAGGGGATCTGGTGTGTCAGTGGTGACTCATCTGCATACTTAGGCTGAATATCGGGAATTTAGAGTCCAGTACTTTCTGGAAATTCTCATTAAAAAGTGCTCCCTTTTTCCAAGACAAACACCACAGGGATGACCACATCAGGTGATCATTCCACCATTGGTCCACAGTGAAATATCTCATCGATGGTCTGCAAAGAACAGATCCTAATGACTCCGGTGATTTCCCGACTTTACATCTTGAGCAATTCCTGCCAATTTCAGTGAAAAATCTCAATATTTACCGGCTGGATTGGTACAAAATTTGGTTCTGACATTTCTGACTCCTTGCAAGTGTATCTTAATGACTTTGGTGCGTTGACTTTTCCTCTGAGACTCTGCAGATGTTAACATTTAACTCAAAGCACTTTAGAGTTTTTGTGGCAAAACCACTTAATTGCAATGGAAGGCTGATCTCAATTAGATCAAATTACAGTAATGTAGTAACACTACATTACATGTTGCTATTGTTTCGTTGGCATTCTCTTGCGTGTGGTGGCAATTAGGATCCTGCATGGTAAGACCATGACCAGTAACAAATTACAAATCATTTGTTACTGGACTTAAGTAGAACTTTTCACTTTTACTCCCTGTATTTTAAACAAATATCACACTTTCTGCTTCTTACAGTACATTTTCAAAACAGGCTTGTAAAGACTGATTTCAACCTAAATGAATGAGACAATAACACATAGAAAAGACAATTCCTACGTGTCTATCAGTCCATATTAGGCATGACAGACGTAATGAGAAAAACATGATGTAAAAAGAAGAAAATGACATAAAAGACATAAGACGAAAAACTAAGACATAAGATGAAAAATGATGTGAAAGAGGCAACAAGTTCTAAATAATGTAACAAGACAAATTATGACATAAAAGATGTAACAAGATGAAAACAACGTGACAACATGAAAAATTACATAAAAGACATAAGACAAAAAAATTACCTGAAATATCTAACAAGACCAAATCAACATACAAAACAAAAAAAGACAAAAGAAGGCGTAAAACAACAAATAACAAGGCGAAAAAGATTTAACAAGACGTAAAAGGATGTAAGATATAACAAGGTGAAAAATGAAGTAAAAGTCTTAAGACCCAAACAACATAAAAGACGAAAAAGATGAAAGTCATAACAAGATGAAAAACAATGTAACAGACATAACAAGACAAAACAGACAGATGGAAACTCGAGTGGAGAAAAGGTGAGGTTCAGCCGGCAGTCCCTTTTAGATGGCTACTTTTTACTTTTATACATTGAGTACATTTCAGAGCTTGTACTTTTTCACTTTTGCTTGAGTAAATAATTTGAATCAGTCCCTGTACTTTTACCACAGTCCTTGTTTACACAACTATCTGTACTTGTACTTGAGTGATGGTCCTTCATTACCTCCCATTACCAATGGAGTCTATATACAGTAGAATAATAGGTAATAACATCTTGTATACATGTAGCTGTTACAGATTAGGCCTATGCACCAACCATAAATAGTATGAAGACCAGAGTTTTACTCATTTTGTACTGCCAATGTGTGAAGAATTGTAACGTCGCTTTCTCAGTTGCCTTTAACAGCCAATTGCTATATAAGGACTTGGGACAGTTTTTCTGGGAAAATCCAAACTATGTGATGTTTATGTGCACTCGAGCAAGCACGACCAGCACCTGGCAGCAGACAAATGGTTGGCAAGTATATGGTTTGCAGACAAATGAGACAGACTGGTGGCTCAAATGTGCCTGCTCAGTAAACTGTGAGCACTTATGTTAGCAACTGCTATC
>JAJHUR010119795.1:12459-35158 GCA_027495735.1 Lutjanus campechanus
ACACTGTATATAAGTTCTGATGAGAAAAATACACATTTGTTCTTATAAGATGTTCATGATCTTAGTTTAGCTGGCAAGCTAATCAGCACTAAAGGCAAAGTCTTGGACAGATTAAAGTTTTGACCTGATGACAGCACACAAATCAGTCATGGAAATCCATTCAGCAGTTGCTGAGACATTTCATGGTGGTGCTAGGGGAAAGCATCAAAGCATCACCAAAGCCATTAGGATTCACTGTCTGGGAACCATCAATGTCCATAACAAATTTTATGGCAATCTACCCTCCAGTTATTGAGATATTTTAGTTTAGACCAAAGTGGCAGACCAACTGGCAGCGACATTGTCATTGCCATGATATGAGCAGGATTCATATCATGATTGATTGGTTAGTTAGTTGTTGGGTTGTTTGGTTGGTGAATTTGTTTGGTTTAGTTAGTTGTTTGTTTGTTTGTTTGTTTGGGTTGGTTGGTTCGATTGGTTGTTTGGTAAATTGTTTGGTTGACTGCTTGGTTTGGTTGGTTGCTTTAGCTGGTTGGTCGGGTTGGTCGATTGGTTAGTTAGTTGGTTGGTTTGGTTTGTTGGTTGTCTGTTTGGATTGGTGGTTTGTTAATTGGTTGGTTGACTGCTTGGTTGGTTTGGCTGGTTGATTTGTTTGGCTTGGTTGGTTGGTTGGTTGGTTGGTTGGTTGGTTAGTAGCTTAGGTTGTTTGGTTCGTTTCTTTGGTTGTTTGGTTGGCTGGTTGGATTGTTTGCTTGTTGGCATTGGCTGGTCGGCTGATTCGTTGGGTGCTTTAGTTGTTTAGTTAGCTGGTTTGTTAGTTGGTTGGTTTAAGTATCTTGCACCATATGGTGTTCAGCCTACATGGGCTTACAAAACAACAACAACCAAGGTGGCCACATAACAAACCTATAAACAGACGGTTCCACCAATTCAAAAAGACAACATTTCAAAACATTCAATGTCCACAACAGAAACATCTTATTAGGTTGCACACAGTGCTCTCTGTCTGAATTGCTGTGCATTTTCTATAAACCTTCCTGAGACAAAAACCTCCTCATTAAAAAGCCGAGTCAACATATCGTCAAAACAAATCAGGGTTCTTCCAACTGATGTTTTTTCAAACAGATGGTCCCTCAAGTCCCTGAACTCGGGGCAATGCAACACAAAATGAAATTTATCCTCAACAACATCAAGATCACAGAAAACACATAAACACAGCTCTTTGGGAATACCTTTGTAACTGACAACCTCAATTGCCAGTGGTAGGGTACCAGTTTTTAACTGGGCACACAGGGACACCCCCCTCTCTTTAATTGAAATGTTATATAAGGTTTTGTATAGTAATTTCTTTGATTGAAACATACTGTTGTTTCTGAGTTCTTCTGGCTCATTCCAAATCTGCCTCAAGGATCTCAAGTAGTTTTTGATTGACTGTATATTACACTGCAAATTATTCCTGACATTTAAAGCCAGGTGCATTTGCTGATGAACCATGCGGTGTAATTGAAAGCTCCGATATATGTAGTAAGTGGAGATCAAGTGTGTGTTTATGGTCATTTCTACTCTGCTGAGCTCATGTCATATATTTTATATTGTGCCTTAGGCTTTATGCTATTGTATGTTAAGTCATTTCATGTTATGTTGCCATTACAGTTCAGTTTCATTAGTATAACTGGCTCCAAAGCTGCAGTAGCACCAGCAGCTCTGCTGATATCTGCTCAGCCATAAACTACCCTGATAAAGTGTGTGTGGGCTTCCTGGCATGCTGCTGCTGCCGGGGCTCCTACAAACTGCTGTTGCTGGCAAGAACGCCGTGTTGATATTCATGCTTCTTGGAACGGTGAGTTAGATCTCTGACTGTTAGCATGCTGAACTGATAACCTATAAAATACAGCAAGTGCTTCGTTCCTATGCTATAACTCACATAACTAAAGCCAATGAACCTAATAGGGACACTAAAACTCTCTCAACTCGGTCATTTTTTTATGAAAAGATACTTGTTACTATAGTCCATGGTCATTCAGAGGTATATAACACACTGCCAACACTTTCTATGAATCCCACATCTATAATGCATTATAAACATACTTGTAATGCTTTATACTCTGCTTATAGAAATGTATAATTATAGTTATACACACTCAGAAACATTCTCTATGCTTTAATACAATAATCATAACACATTATAATTATTATATAATGCATTATAACAGTAATTATAATGCATTATAAAATGGTTATAATGTATTACAAAAATGACAAGTAAAATGCGCTATGATCATTGCCAATAAATAATGTCAGTGACCAGAGATTTTGAAGTATTGTACTACTTCACCTCATCAGTCATTAGAAAATGCTTTATAATGTGTTGATTATCATTATAAAGCAGTATGAACATTATAGTGCCATTCACTATAATTGTAGAGCTATTGCTATAAGCACAGTGTAATACATTTGGAGTATGTTTAGAATGTATTATAGACATGGCCTTCATAAAATGTTTCCTGATATTTCTGTAAGAAATGTGCTGAGTTTAGAGAGCAAAGTATAATTCATTATAAGTACATTTATAATGTGTTACAATGCATTGTAGACATAGGCTTCATAGAAAGTGTTACCGCTGTGGTAGTTGTATGCACCTTTAAATGACAATGGACTATACTAACATGTATCTTTTTTGTAAGAAATTATCAACGTTTAGAGAGTATAACATATTAAGTATATTTATAATGCATTATATGCATGGGCTTAATAGAAAGTGTTACCAGTGTGGCACCTTTAAATGACAATGGACTCTAGTAATAAGTATCTATTTGTAACAAATGAGTTTAGAGAATACTGTATAACACATTATAAGTATATTTATAATGCCTTATAATGCATTATAGGCATAGTCATCATAAAAAGTGTTACTGCTGTAGTAGTTGTATGCACCTCTAAATGACAATGGACTACAGTAGCAAGTGTCTTTTTGTAAGAGGTGAGCAGAGTTTAGATAGTACAGTATAATGCACTGTAAGTATATTTATAAAGCATTATAATGCATTATAGACATAGGCTTCATAGAAAGTGTTACCGGTGTGTCAGTTGTATTCACCTCTAAATGACCATGGACTTTAGTCACACAAATCTTTTTATAAGAAATCAGCAAAGTTCAGAGAGTACAGTGTAAGGCATTATAAGTATATTTATAATGCATTATAATGCATTATACACACAGGCTTCATAGAAAGTTTTACCGGTGTGGTACCTCTAAATTACTTTGGACTATAGTAACAAGTATTTTTTGTAAGAAATGAGAAGAGTTTAGAGAATAAAGTATAACACATTTTAAGTGTTTTTATGATGCATTATAATGCTTCAACACACCTTTCATTTGTACAAAGATGATAGCATAGGTACACACATAAACTCCTGTCTCTTTTAGAAATGTAATGACATCGCTCTGTGCATACAGACTGGATGATGAATAGTTGTTGTGGGTCCAGTTTGTACAGCAGATAGACGAGAGGGAACAAACAGAGTCCAGGACTGTTAAAGCTTCATGCCTGGCTAAACAAACAGCCATTATAACGATTTGTACCACAGTACAAAAAGAGAAAAAACGGGCTTTTATCGTTTCATCAATCTGATTTGCAGGCAAACGACTGCTATCATTTGGCAGTTGTATTCATGTATCTGCTTTGTCAACATGGGTCGCCGAAGGTGAGCGCATTTCTGAGTGGATGGGGACGGAAAAAAAAAAACACAGGAGGAGAGAGAAGACAGCGACAGGGAGGGGACGGGAGGTAAAACTGACCTCTCTGCTCCCTGAAATGGAATCTCGCATTGTTTGCTCAGAGCATCAGAGCAGGCTTTTCGAAGTGGCTTTTCTACGCCATCTGTTTTTATTGACCCTTCATCCTTGAGTTTGATAACGCCGCCCCATCTCTCCTCTGTCCCTCTCCCCTATTTCTCTATTTCTCCTCCTCCCTGGCAGATGGAATAATGAGGTAGCGGCAGCGGCGTGCTGCTTCATGCAGCAGGAGAGACATTACAGCGGACGGCCGAGACCCCCACTGCGAGCAAAGGGTGGAAACTCTCTTTGCTACACTTACTTTATTCCCCCACAAGTTTCCCAGTGGGAGGGAGAATATTTGTTCGTATCTTTCCTCGGCTCCTGCATTAGTAATCTGTTGGTGTACGTCAGGCTCACAATGACATCAAAGCTCAAAGCTAGGTAATGGCTGAGCGGGGACTAATTTAAGTTTCCAGCACAAAGTCCAGGCTGTAATTTAGTTTAATGAACAACGCAGTTCATGCTTTCTAAACAAAAGGAACAGAACATGGAGCCTTGTCCTCAGAGGACACCGTCGCAAAAAGTCTGTGAACAATAAATGGACTTAAATCAAAAGGATCGGCACGCTGCAGCTGCACCCATGAAGTCAAGCAATTTAAGATTACACTGCAAAAAATAGGCTTTTCAACAGGACGTTCCTTCTGCCTTTCATGCAGTTCAGACAAATTACAAAAGCCTTACACTTTATGGCTAAAGGTGTGCTATGGACACCTGCTCACATGCTTTTGATCAGGGGCTGTGAGGTTTTGGTCTCTTGATTTCAGAGAAATTGTAAAGGGCTAGTTCAGAAATGCAGTCCCAAAGGAAACATCTTTTCTTTGTCTAGCCTGTGTCTCCTAGACAATACATGAACTCAGTTTAAGACTTTACCCATTTTCTCATACTTCTTAAATTTGGCTCTTGAGAAATAGCCTTCTCGGTCTCAGCTCAAGACTAATTTGAGCCTAATTGAAGATCTTTAAATGTTCCTCTTTTGTCTCATTTAGCTGATCTTAAACTTGTCTTAAAAAATGAAAGTGTTGTTGCTCCATATGATCGTCAAGGAGAAACCTCTGAGTATCTCCTGCGTTTCTTTGATTTTGCTCCCTTTTTTTTCTCCCAGGGAGGTTTAGGAGAAACAGATGAGACCTCAGTGAGCTCAAAATAAGAATCTCATTTATTTCTCATGAAAGAAAAGAAAAGACAATTGTTAGAAACAAAACTTTCCTCTGGGGTTGCATGAGGTACCCATCCATAGTCAGTGTATTACCTACAGTACATGTCGGTCATCACGCCCCCAGTTTGTAGAGGCAGCAGGAGTTGGAAGCTAAGCAACGGACTACGTGGAAAAGGTCAGCAAAAACAATATCAGTCGAGGGTACACTATGTTTTCATCACTTTATCTCGCCATCAAACCGCCTTTTCCAACAAGAAACAGTCATTATGTAAGTCAAATAGCACTCTGTCATTTTGCCTTGCAGAACACAGGAGTTTCTGGTCTCCCACTGCCCCGATCAGTTAGTTTGTTTGTGTTATTATGTGATGTATGTGTTTTAAAAGGTTAGCTTGGATTTGCATAAATCACACAATAACACAAACTAACAGATTGAGGTAGTGGTAGACCAGTAACTCCCATGTTCTGCAAGGTACTGTAGCAATACTGATTTTACCATTGGAGTTTGGTTGGTATGGAGAGAGCAACATGTGGCTTATATAATAGTGGTTTCCTGTAAGATAAAGCTGTGAAAATATTCTAAATATAGCATGCACTCAAACTGATATAATTTTTTAGGCATCTAAAATATGTTTTGCTGTTGACCCTGTCCACAGCAGTTCATTTCTTAGCTTCCGACACCAGTACTCCTGCTGCTTCTCCAAACTGGAGGCGTGTTGACCCCCATCTACCATCTGCCATATCTACTAATACACTGACTATAGATAAAAACCTCATATAATCCCACTTCAGATAAATCAAACTATCCTTTTAATGCCACACCTGAGTGTACCACTTTAGACTTCCATGAAATGGTAATTTTCTTCTATCAGAATATTTACTGCTGCAAACACTTTCTGCTGCTCTGCACAAGCAAAGCACGTTAAGACTGTGAAGCAATCACATGATGTTGGCAATGTCAGGGAACATCACTGTCATTGCCCTGTTGTTGACCTTTTTTCAGTGATTAAGTTTCAGACTTCGCATGCAGGATGTGTACAAACAGACACTGCTGGTTAGGTGAGCTACAGGTGACACACTGTGACTGTGTTTTGTTAGAATCAGCACACCTCCTCCAACTTGTCATCAAAGTGAATAATGCCTTTGGCCATGTAACACTATGGACGTGGGAAAACAGTCATCTCGTTGCATAGCACGGTACAACTATCCCAGCCCTGCAGTTGACCCTGTGCTCCAATAACAGTTGAGCAAGCTTGCAAAGAAAATTTTGAAGATGGTTGAAAGATTCTGCTGGAAGACCTGTGAAAGCAACAAACAGCCATATCTTAAGTTTGCTAATGTCAGCAAAGAATATAGAGGAGGCTGGCACATAGCATATCTAAGTACAGGAAAGGAGAAAGCTGACCGATTCCTCTGGGCTCCAAGCTTGCTCAACTGTTATTGAAGCACAGAGTGAAAAGGGGTGGAACTTCGAAAGGGTTAACTGACCTGTTTTCATTTGTCAGTCACATTTGAATGCTTATCTTTTTCGCTGTGTTTTGATGTACGTTAGTTTCCACTCAAAATCATCACAATAGTTATGTTTGTGATTCCTGATTTCTGAACAGGATACTTCTATAAATGGGAGACTGGACTAGATAAACCACAGAACACATACATCAATAGTTTTCAAGGATAGCAAGTCTTTTGAAGGAAGTATTTTGAGTGGACTGACCCTTTAAAATCATATATTATTCCACTCAATTTTACAAACAAGTGTCATCTTGCATCGTCAACTTTAAAAGACTAGTGTGTAGGATTTAGTGGCATCTAGAAGTCAGGTTGCAAACTGCAACCAAGTTAGTACCCTGAGCCTCATCCTTCTCTTAGTAAGGACGCTTTCACACCTAAAAGTCCAGACCAAGGTCCAAACCAAGGTAAATATTTTTTTGAGACACGGTTTTCATTTGGTCTGATTAGTTATGCGTTCACACTGCAATTATTCAATTATTTTCCAAAAGTATGAACCATCAAACAAATGTCTTCACACTAGAAACAAACGGAACCATGGTTCAGTTTGATCTGGAATGAGACCACCTCTTTTTTCTGGACCAAAGTTCAGCTTCTTGGTCTGAACTGTGGTCCAGGGAAGGTTTCACACCTGTAATTTTGGTTCGGATCAAACTGAAAAGTCCAGAAGTCCAGACCCAACGAGATAGGTGTGTAACCCCTCTAAGTGTGTAGAAGAAACTACAGTGGCTGCCACTTCAACATAAAAACATGAAAGTCCTTATCAGTGTTTGGTTTGTCCTTTCAGGGCCATGGTACACCACGGCGGACTCCGTGGGAGAGGACCCACTCATATCTGTAGATATAAAGAGCTCATTCTAAGGTAACAAAAATGCAGCTGCTCTTATTTTCAGGTGATTATACACTAATGAAAACATGAATGCTATACTCCATTTCTGCCATATCCACCAATAGAACATGGTGTTCTCGGTGTGCTCTGGTTTCCTTCCAGTCAAGCCTCCTGTGCCTCTGAACAGGATAATTAAATATAGATAATGGATGGATTGAATAGACGAGTCAACACAACCCTTGATGTCTTCATAAAACCAGGATTTTTTGCAGTGTGAATTAATATACTTTAAACATGCTGGTTGGGCTGCAGATCAAAGATGTTTGTTGACATAATTCTATTTATTGTTGGCTGTAGACTGTGTCTGGATTGAATTGCGTAAGGGGGTCCTCCCACAGCCTGGAAGCTCTGGTCTGCAGACCTCTGATCTGGATTTCATAGAGATACTTTGCTCTCTCCAGCACCTCTTCCACGGGCAAGCGGGAATCATGGAGAACAGATTCACAGACAATGGCAGCATCCACACAACCCAGCAAGCTCACATCAAACCCGGATCAAACCTCTGTCCTGGAACAAAGGACTAATACTTACACCCACACACCAGCACAGACCAGAATGTCCGTTTGCTTTCAATCATTTTTGCCTAGTTTTTCTCTTTTTCACATTCAGAGATGACTTTTGTTACATCCAAGAGTTAATTTAACACATTTTAGGTTACTTTTCAAATCTTGAAATATCTAAACCAAGACACACAAGCACAGTGAAAAAGTGGTGGATTTCTTTCTTTCTGACTTGACATCACACCAAAATATTTCCAGTTGAGTTTGACAGAATAAAAATTGCAGCTACTCTCTCTAAATCAAAGAGCAATGACATCTCCTGAAAGCAGCAGACAGGCCAATTTCAACCCCAACACTAGCCTCGATGAACCAGAATGTAAAATTCTAAAAGTTGGATTGGGTCTAAGTTTTATCCATCTCCTGATATTCATGAAGCAGCTGGCTACGCCTGTGCAACCGTTAATTGAGAGCAACAAGTTCATGTCCCTTTCCTGAGCGCTGTCAAAAAGTATTCTGGGAAACAAAGGACATCACTATACAGAACTACACAATGCAGGGTGAGTGTTTAACCTTTAGTTCTTGACAAAGTGACAAAAAATATCTCTTTTGCATTGTAAGCCTCGGCCAAAAGGACAGATAAATAACACAGTCCTAGTGCGGCAGTCCAACAGCAACTCTGTCTCCTACAGTTATACTGTATACTACCAATATTAAACAGCAAATACCAACCCAGTCCAATTATGTTTCTTTCAACGTCGTGAGATTTTTTTCATTGAACTTAAGTGAAAAGTCACAAAATGTTCATTAGTCAAATTTCCATCCAAATGTAGTGCCAAGTTTAAACAAATTAAACAAAAGGGAAAACGGAACAACAATAAATGTGTGTTCTGAGTTTGTCACTTCACAGAAACATGTTATTAACCAACCAACCAAATTCAAATGATTAAAAAAAATCGCTACAAAATTAGGTCTCAAAATTATGAAAAAATTTAGCAGTTTTCTCTGCTGTCACAGTGTCAAACACCACTATGACCTGAAAACAACCTGCGAAACAGAGCGTCAATGTTTCACATGAGCAAGAAAGTCCGGTCAAACACAAGACTTTCACCCAGGAGACCAGAGTTTGAGTACCATTTGAAACCAAAGTCAATCTGACTGTTTTTAGTTACGTTAGCTAGTTATATTATGTCACGCTTACATAACATACTTGATTTCCGTCACGTGTCATGTCAAGTGACATTTGTAAAATTCTTATTTTAACTTTTTCCTAAACCTAACTGAGAAGTTTTGGTGCCTTTAACCTATCCAATCTGCTGCTGTTTCACAATGTTAACCACATGTTTAATGTCATGTGACTTGCACCATGTGACTAACATGATGTACTTAAGGTCCGATTTACCCGTCACTGGTAATCTTTTTACCGGTCATATATATCTTTTTGGGAGTTATTGGCAAGAGAAGTACCTCCCCTTCCAGTGAACCACCATGGTACCTTACTTTGGGGAAAAAAAGAAAAAAAAAAGTACTGTTGTATGTGTAATTAAAGGCAGAATTCAAACTGGATCAAATATTTTTTATCTCTCCATGGACTGCTTTTCATTTTTTTCAGAAATAAGGTCCCACAGGGCATTCCGGAAGGTTAGGGACTTTGCCTCTCGATCGACTGACTCTGTTGTTTGAGGATATGTTAACAAATACGGTCAACATTACAGTTGTTCTTATTCCATGACTGTTAATGTGTTTTCCTCCCTGTTAGCATGTAAAGACAGAATGAGTCCAGCTGTGTAAACCCAATGTCCTCGGAGGGACAAGGAATGGGAACAAGTTGTCATACTGTGACATTGGACACACACACACACACACACGCAATCACATGGTCGCAAAAACCATTTAAACACCCACAAGCCCGCAAGCCTCACAATATGAATTATAATGGACTGTCTACAATAATTTCTCTGGGTTCAGCTTTTCAATACTCTGTAAACAACAAAACTGCTGCTCTGGCTGACTTCCTGTATTAGAGGGAAGATAGATGGTCCTGTGTGCAGTGCAGCACATCCAGGCGTGGGCTGACACAGTGTAAAGCCTCCAGCGCTCCGCTACAGTAAACAGTTGTTAGTGGATTACTGGGAATCAATGGCAAGGAGTGGGCACAAAACCCTGGCTCGTGTACAGGAGGGAAACCTGCGGCGGTGCATCCACCTGCATGCATTAGCTCTATAAGAGGACTTAAACAACGGAGCACAAACAGCAGAAAAGCACTTGTAGTTCTAACAAACAAGCCATTAATACAGTTACAGAGGTGGGCAGTTAAATTGGTGTTTCCAACACCCTTGTATTGACTTGTGCTGTCTGGCTAACACAAGGACGACATGTAAGAGTACCAGGAAATCTTTCCGAAAAACATAATCTCATTTGCCTTCATGTTTTCTTCCTATAATTATATGTAGCATTTAGTATCTGCCATTATAAATCAAAAGTGTCCCCACCCTTAACTCCTCCACAGTATGAGTCACTTGTGTGTCAACTGCATACTTATTACTGGACTATACATAGGACAGTGACGGAAAGATCGAACAGAAATGTCACTAAAGCTTCCACTCCACTGAAGAGCCGAAAAAACTGCAGAAGGGGAAAACATCAGATTCATGTGGAGCGATGAAAAGGCTGTAACCTTCCTCAAATGAATACACAAACCAAACACAAAATTCCAGATGTTCTACATTATTTTCATTCATTTGAGGTTTGATTGGAGTTCTTTTAATTGGGTCATCATCCTCTACAGCGGTACGTGACTGAAGAAGAATTCACCAGTTTTTCCTTGATGTGCCCAACTCCTAATATTCCTATGACAGTAGTGAATGGAAACTCACATTATTTAGCTCTTTCTTTTGCAGATTTTATGGAAATTCCAATAAGTCATCATACCTAAATGACAGAATAGGTTGATTGTCAATGACTGAGCAGGTTGGAGAGTACCCGCCACAGGAAGCACGAAACAAAAAAAAGCATGTGGTCACACTTTGGTTAGGTAGAATCCCAAAAACTACCTGGTTAGGCTTAGGAAAACATCATAGTTTGGGTTAAAATTTGTATTTCAATTTAAGTTATGTTATGTTACCTCACGTAACGTCAAATTACAGTAATGTAATGCTACATTACATTCCGTTACATTAATGGACTATACATAGGACAGTGATGGAGAGTTAGATTATGTATGCCAACACTACACCACATCATGTTACAGTAACGTAACTTGACATTACATTAGTCATATGATAGAAGTGACGCAAGTCATGTACATACGGTGAGTCAAGTAACTTTACATTAAGTTACATTACTTTACAGTAACATAATGCTGCATTGCATAACTTGATTATACATAAGACAGTGATGGAAAGTTATGTTACGTAATGCTCCGCAATGTTACATTACATTATGTCATGTTACGTTACAGTAATGTAATGCTACATTAGGTTATTGGATTGTACATGAGAGAGTGATGGAAAGTTACATTACGCTACACTTTGTTATGTTAAGTTACTTTATGTTATGTTACTTTATCTTACGTTACAGTAATGTAACACTACATTACATTACTGAACATAGCATATGCAAGGCTACACTACACTACATTACATTATGTCATAGTAACATAACACTACATTATGTTAGTCACATGAGGTTAAGTGACAAAAGTCACACATAGAGTAAGTCAAATAACTTTACATCACATTACATTAGTGGATTATACATAGGACAGTGATGGAATGTTACGTAACACTACACTATGTTACATTACGTTACTGGACATAGGACAGTGATGGAAAGCTACGTTATGTAAGGCTACACTATGCTACACTACATTACGATAACGCTAAATTATATCAGTCACATGATGAAAGCATCACGTACAAGTCACGTACAGTAAGCCAGAGTAAGCCAAGTAACTTCACGTTCCCGTTACATTATTGTAACGTAATGGTACATTATCTTACATTACTAGATTTTACGTAGGACAGTGATGGAGAGATACGTAATCTAGCTTTGTCTTTCACTCTCACTCTCACTCTCAACTTGTTTGGTTGACCCATACATTCAACCTGTCCTAAATGTATGGGTGAGTATGGGTCATAATAAATTATCTTACATGGCTGTTATTCTGGTGAGGTTGTGCTGAAAAACTCTGCACTGCATTTGGGTGGAAACCTGGCTTGTTACAAGGAGAACAGAAGTTGCCCTGGAAGCTACTACTGCTAAAACACTTTACGTTGGTTTCTGTTTTCATTTGTCATGAGTTTCCAAAGCTTTGTTTTAGGCTCACTTTTAGACAACTGATTGTGTACATAAAGAATATTTTCTGGTCCAACCAGTGAAAGGAGTTCACTTAAATGTTTACCTGGCCAATAGCCACTATAACCGTCATACTGAAAAGACAGGAAATCTATTGTGAATGGGCTTGTCTACTGTGTTTGATCAGAGTTCATGACGCATAATGCTGTAATCATTAATGGATTATTATGTTCTGTATAAACCCAGCTATTGTTGCGAGTACATGTTATCCTAGTAAGGCCTTATACAAACATGCAGTGTGAACTGTGCGCACTGTGCAGGTGAAGTATTACAGTAATGGAAAAAGACTGGAGCAGCTTGTAGCAGGAAATGTTTGCGACGGGCTGCCAGCTCTCTGCCTCATGGCAAGCTCCTCTTTTTGTCTTCTACCTGCACCTGTTCACATGCATTTGCATTAGAGTGTCTTGGGGGGCTTGTGTTGTTGATACTGTTCCAGTTACCTTAAGTCACAAAAAGCAATCCCATTTTCTTGAATTTATTTCAAAGTCAACGTGAAACCTTGTGGCGGGCTGACAGCTCATAAGAGCGAGTGCTTTTGACTCTTGGATATGTATGTGCGACGTAGGCTCTGCTGCTTATTATGTCAAACCCAATAAAGACGTTGCTGTTCGCTCAAAGCTAGAACCTTTCCTAAAACACGTTCCTGGTATATGTGACTCCTCTGGCCTTGGACACTTCACTCACTGTATAACAACTGCCTTCTGAAAGAACATTATGATTGTAGTTAGCAACTTAATTTCTCAGGATGTGGTAAAGAACTGTAAAGGGTTCTTGGGCTTGTCCCCCTATAGGAGAGCCCTTTTTGGTTCCAAATAAAACCTTTTTTATGTTCTGTTTTAGAGACAACTCTCTGAAAGGGTTCCAAGTGGAAGTGGAACATTTATACACCTAGGACGATCACCCAAAACCCCTGATTTGAGGTTCTACAACCTTAGAAAAAAAGGTGCTGACTAGAACCATAAAGAGGACTTTCAGCCTGTGCCCACAGAACCCTTTCTGGTTCCTGGTAGAACCCTTTCTAAAGGTTCTACTTGGAACCCTTTTGGGTTCCGAACAAACAGTTCTACCTGGAACCAGAGCCCCCTATCAAAGGCTAAAGGTTCTAAATGGTGTAGTGGTTCCACCCAGAACCTTTGAAACCCACCCTCTCTGGAGATTTTAGCCTGAAGCTTTTCAAATTGTAAGAGTGCTAACAAGAACCCACCCACACGTTTTTTTTTTTCAGAGAACCTTTTTACATTCCAAGGGTTTTGTCTAGAACTCACCCAGGGGGTCTACTGAGAACCCATTAATTTTATGGTCTTGATGAAAAAGAGTTCTTCAAGGATTTCAACAATCCAAGAACTCTTTCTTCCAAAAAGGATTATTTAAATCTTAATGGTACCCTTAGTCTTACAAAGAACCCCTGACAGAATCTTCACCAGGGCTTAGATCTAGAACCTTTTCACCCCCCAAACTGAGTTCTATCAAGAACCCTTTCATATTATGATACAAAGATGCTAGAGAAAGAGTTCTTCAAGGACTTCAACAACCCTTAAAGAACTGTTCTTCCAAAGGGGGTTCTTTGGATGAAAAGGTTCTAATTGGAACATTGGTCCTACAAAGAAACCCTTTAGAAACCCTTTCTTCAAAAGCACATGATTCTGGGTGGAAACTCAGCCCTTCAGAACAGTGTATGTTCTTACTGCTCTGGCCTTTAGCGTGGCAGTGGAACCAGATATTAGCCATGCCTCTCTGGGGGTTACACCCAGAACCTTTCCACCTTCTAATTGGGCTAGTGAGAACCCAACCAGGGGATCCTGCCAAAGACCCTTGGTGAAAGAGTTCTTCAAGGATTTCAACAATCTTTAAAGGAGTCTTCTTCAAAAAGTTCTTACTCTTCTAGCCTTTATCCTGGCTTTGGCACCAGATATTAGCCACCACCCCCACCTTCCCTGGGAAAAGCCAAACACATCATTAACACTGCTTAGCTGCAGGGCACATCAGGTTATACACAGAAGACTCTGAGGTTAAGTGGGTATTCTTCACATGTGAGGGGAATCTAGGAACCTTGTGTGTCTCTGTGTGTGTGTGTCTTGTGTGTCTCTCTGTGTGTGTGTCTTGAGTACAGTATGTGTGTGTGTCTTGAGTACAGTATGTGTGTGTGTATGTGGTTAGTAGGAGTCTCTTTTGTTTACCCTCGCAGGCATGTCATAAAGCCGAGCAGAGCGGAGTAAATTAGGTGAGGGACGAGGGTGAACAGTTGCAGAGTGCCACTCGTTTAATCAGTCTAATTGTTACAATCAGACTCATTTCTCCTCTCGTCCCCTCCTCCAACACCCTCTCCTCCTCTTTGTCATCTTCTTGTTTTCTTCATCTCACTGCTGCCTTTTTTAATTCCCTTTTCACTTGACTTTGTTCTATTTTGCTCAGCTCTTCTTTTTTTTCTCTTATCCCCCCATTCCCCACCCTCTTCTATTTTTCAGCTTTAATTCTAAGCTGTCTCCTCCTCTTTTTCCTTCCAAAATTCCTCTCCTGTCTTTTTTTTTTTTCCTTCGCTGTAAACCCCAGTTCATCCAAAACACAAAATTGTAGTGTAGAGTCCACACAAATGTTCAGGACTGTCATGAAAACTTTGACAAGCGCTCATCCCTTTTGACTTTGACTTTTTTTTTTTACATGAAGTCATCAAGTTATCAGTTCATTTTACTGAAATGTATAAAGCCAATATGGCCTAATTCAAGACCAATTAACAACACATACATTATGCACTTGGCATATGCCAAGTGCATAATGTATGTGTCGTTAATTGGTCTTGTTGATAGTTAAACAAACTCCAAAAAAAGTCCTTGTGTTCTTATGTTTGTACAATTTCTTGTTAAAGAGAATTGAGCAATTGTGTCCACTTAACATAATAAAACAAACTGAGTAAAAATGACCTGAAGCAACTTTTATTTTATTAGCAACTTCCCAGCATGCATTGTGTGAGAGTTAAAACTCTTCTTATTACACATTACATTATTACACATTATTACAAGAAGTGTTGAACACAAACATGTTTGCATTCTTAACATAAAACTGCAACATTTCTTTTTATCAACTTATTATTTTCTTGAACACGTAGAGTGCAGGTGCAACATGCACATGCATTGTGTGAGAGTTCACATTCTCAGATTAATTCTCAGATTAATATATTTTTTTTATGTTGAGTCAAAAACTTTAGAATTTTGATTTGATTTTACTAAAATTTATAAAGCATAATTATAGTAGTTCAAGACCAATTAATAACACATACATTACACACTTAACATAGATTTTGATAGCTGAATGAACTAAAATGGTTGCAGATGTGTACACAATTTTTTTTATGTTCAAATGACATGTTGTCCATTTCTTGTTCGATAAAAAAATAATGATCTGCATTCACGTAACATAAAAGGAACAATTTACTACAAGAGAATGCAGTGTTATGCTGAACTCAAAAAATGTTTTCCATTTCTTGTTGCTTACACTTAAAAGCTTACTGACCATGTTTTCTCCGGTTCAGTTAACTAAACTGATTTTTACAAAACTCAACGAAGAATTTAAACTAATTATTCCTCCTAAGCTCAGTCAATTTACTTTTTTTTCCCATTTAACCAGCTCAAAATTGTTTGTTGTGCACATTAAAAGTTTTCTGTGCCAGCTGTGTACAATAAACATTTAAGTTGATTGAGTGAATTAAAATTTTAAATTCTTTTAGTGAGTTTATGGTGTCGTCTCCTTCCTCATCTACTTCCCTCCAATCTCTGCCCACCTCTCCATGTCTTCCATCTTTTCTCCTCTTTTGTTTCCTCTATCCTATCCTTCTCCCCTTTTTCTTTTCCTCTTTACTTTCATCATCTTGTCCTCTCCTCTCCTCTCCTCTCCTCTCCTCTCCTCTCCTCTCCTCTCCTCTCCTCTCCTCTACTGTCTCTTGCTGTCCTCTTCTTGTAATTTTTTCCCTTCTCCTCACTTCTCTTCTTCTCTTTTCCTTGTATTTCTTCTCTACTCTTCTATCTCCTCCCCTCCCCTTGCCTGCTCTCCTACTCTTCCCAGCACTTTCCCAGGCAAACCTGTCTTATCACCCCAGTGGGATCCATAAAGGGACAGGGGCTGTGTGATCAGGCTAATGATAATTAAATAGACTCATCATCAAACAGTCATTATGGCAGATTGGCCTTCCTGCCCTCACTCAAAATGGCAGCTGACGGCCTGACACCGACCGTCTGTCGCTGATTTAAACAGGACAAAGATGGGAGGGGAGCTCTCTCTTACCCTGAAAGTCTATAGTTTCCCCCCATGAACCTTCATTCTAATGTGCCTGCAAGTCATTCATGAATTTTAGAGGAGAGACATTCAAAAAAAATCATGTCAATTTTCAAATGGTATGAATTCTCAAATAAAATAAGTTAATTTACTTATATAGTCATTCTTTCTTTATATAACTCAGTTTCAATAGACACTTGTTTCCTGTGTTTCCTCTCTCCCCCATACTAGGCAATATACACCTTGGTGTAAATAGCCACATAGGCTGCCACATTGGCTATTAATACCCCAGGTGCAAATAGCATTGGGTCACTGGGACATCTGGGTGCAAATAGTGTTGGCCAGCGACACCTGGGTATGTGTCTCTCCCAAACTAGGCTATATACACTTGTGTGTATATGTGAGTGTAAATAGTGACATTGGCTATGCTGCCCCAGGTGCAAATGGCATTGTTGGCTACAGACTCCTGGGTGCTTGTCTCTGCTATGCTAGGCTTTAGACAACCAGATATAAATAGCCACACTGGATATTTAAATGGCCACATTGGCTATTCCACCCTGGGTGCAAAAAGCATTGTGTTTTGTCTGCCATACGAGGCAATATACGCCTAGGTGTAAAAAGCCACATTGGTTACCACATTGGTTATTAATACCCCGAGTGTAAATAGCATTGTTAGCAATGTAAACCTGGGTGCTTGTCTCTGCCATGCTAGGCTACAAACATCCAGGTTTGAATAGCTACATTAGCTATTAACACTACGGGTGCAAATAGCTTTGTTCGCTACAGACACTAGGATGTTTGTCTTTGCCATGCTAGTCAATATACACATGGGTGTAAATAGCTACATTGGCTATTAACACTCTGGGTGCAAATAGCATTGTTGGTTGGTGACACCTTGGTGCTTGTCTCTGCCATGCTAGGCTGCATACACCCAGGTGCAAACAGCTACATTGGCTATTCCACCCCAGGTGTAAATAGCACTGATGGCTTTGTACACCTGGGTGCCACACTAGGCCGCATACACCTGGGTGTAAATAGCTGCAAATAGCATGCTTGTTCAAACTGAATCCTCCCTGTAAATTACATCAAACTCAGAATTTTAAAAAATGTTGTATTTATAGAACTTTTTCCTTGTAATTATGTAAGTCTAGGGATTATACTGGAATCATTTCATATGTGGATTTTGTTATCTGTAAAATGCAAATTTCCAATAAATAGAAGTTAAAAAAAAGAAGAAGAACCTGTGTCCCACAAAAGCATCACGCTCATTAAACTAAACAAATCTGTGTAATCAAGTAAATTCAATTAGCTGAGAGAAGAAACTAGTTTGGTCACTGAGGAAGTTAAATTGAACAATGCTTTTACTTTTATTAAATTGTGGGCAAAGTAGTGACAACTAATTTGTTGAAATGAGTTACGAAATTATGCACACAAAGGAATGAAAATGAGCGTAGGGGGAATGGAAATAAGAGAAGATTATTTATTTGTGTGGCTGCATGAATCTACGCAAATGCACGGATATAATTTCATTTGCATACAATAGCGTCCTTTGACGTCAATGCAGTAAAATGTGGCCTTAATACATTTTTCTTTAGTTTTTCCTCTCTTTTACATCTTTTTCTCCTTAATGTATCCTAGAAGCTTTATTCTTCTCTGTCCTCCTCGATCTGTTCTCCTCTTCAGCACCACCTCCTCCTCTCCTCGCCCATTTCTTCCTCTATTATACTTCTGTCTCCCGCCGTCCCCCCCGTCCTCCTCCTGCTCTTCCTCGGTGTGATTTGAGCTGCAGATTAATAGACACCCATGTTTTAATAAAGTCAGCTGTGACCTCCCGTAGCCCCCTCCCGCCGGACCTCGAGGCTTATTGGAGGAGAGATGGTGGGAAGATGAGAGGAGGTGAAATGAGGTTTGGTGGTGGGGGGGTGTCGTCACAGTCGTCCTGGAGAAATCTCACGGCTGCATAATCCTCGTCGCTACGTTTTATGATAGAGTGGGCAGGAGGAGAAGGAGGGAGGGAGTGTTCGGAGGTGAGGATGGAAAGAAGGAACGGCAGACGGATGAAGAGCAGGCTGCGGTGTACAATATGTGGCTATGACAGCGTATCTGTGTCAGGGTCAGTTCTTATTACAGAGCTAGCCACGGGATGACAAGCTCAGACTGTGAGTGTGTGTGTGTGTGTCGGTGCATCAAGGGAATAACTTTCAGACAGCCACAACAATGAAATCAGACGAGAATCACAGGAGAATGGTGGGAATTATGAGGAGGGAGTACAGTGCGTTGTGGATTATGTAAACAGCCCTCAAATGAACTCGCAAAATCAAACCTCGGAAGCCTCCGTTCTTTACTGTAATTAGCCAACAAATGATTTCCAATAAAGGTCACTACATCACGCTCTTATTTCCTTCCTATCTGACCGCACGTCTCCCACAACTTTCTCATAAAACTACAAAGACCAATAAAATTAGAGCTCTTGAGATGCACCAGAAAAAAGTGCCAGAAAAGTCAATATGTCTTCCAGACTAAACAACAAGATCGATTGTTTGTCATTGTCTTCCAAAACTGACGACACATCCGAGCGTCGTCTGATCCGGCGTCCATCTTGGCAGGACAACATTGTTTGTCAGCGCTGTCCAAAACCCCCACCACCACCACCACCGCGGATGCTGCTGCCTCTATAGTTAAGATTCGCTTACAGCAACATTATGTAACTATTTTATCTTACAATAACAGTTTCAAAATCATTTTGATGGTACACTGACTTATAATAGGGAAAAATGGTGCCTCTGTTGTTCCCAATCTGTGCCCCTGGTATAGCACAGTGTCCAACGCTTCACAGCACTGTGAAGAAACCATTTACAAACAAAATTTCTCTGATTTTTGTTTGCGCCCATGATTTGTTTGTTATTCTGATTTTAGTGCCCATTGATTTTTGAGATTCACCAATGCTTTCTTATTTTTGCTCGTCTCTCAGGTAAGAGAAAATTCTACGAGTGGTCGAGAGCACTCTTAGCAAGATAAGAGAAGGGCATCTTGTTTTCACAGCCCAATGCAACATTTTTAGCTACTACTACTTTCAATAACAATTATTATGTAGAGAGAGTGTGTGTAAGACACTTCTGATTGGTCAAAGCACATTCAGGATGAGTGGAAATTTGTCAAAATTGAGCTTGCAGATTCATCTGGTTCCCAGGCTATAAGAAAAAGCAAAAACCCTTTTTTCTGCTCTGCAAAATTATATTTTTTTTCTTGACTTTTAACTTTTTACTAAAAATATAGCGTTATCATATATAATGTTTTGGGTAAATACATCCCAAACTTTCTAAGACTCCGTCCAGCATCGGAATTTAAACAGGCCTATTAGGCGAGCGCTCCTGACCAAATGAGGTTAACAAAAAGCCGAATTGCATCTCATTGGATCAAACAACCACTATCCAATTAAATCTGACATTCAGCCTGTGGTTGTGATGAGGCGTGCTTCCCTTTTAAAAGCAGCAGCAGAGGACAAAAAGGACACAAACTGTGAAAGAGAAGGTTGTGTCTTTGATTACAGTTCGTCTTTAAAATCTCTTTTGACCAATAACCAAAAGACATCCTTGTCCTTGAGAGTCCAAATATAGTATGCAAACTAAAACTAAACTGAACTGTTTGGTAGAATGTTCACCTTTCTCATGGCAGTTTCTTTCTTTTACAAAAAAAAAGATTAACAAAATGAAAGAAAAATGTTCAAAATGATGTTAAGAGAAAGCAGGTGCTTCCCAATAATATTCTAATCATGTGTAACCTGCAGTGAAGGGTCATGAGTAGACATTGCTTAATGGGGTTACAAGCCAAAAAGGTCTGCAATCACCACTCTCACGGACCTGAGCTCCTAACTACATTGCATTACATACAAAGTGACGGATTACAGTGATGTAATAAATCTGCTCTCACTGAAGAGTAAGGACAGGGCATGACACACTTAACAGGATTACTGAGATAATCCTTCTGATGTCAGGACCTTGCAAAAGTGTCCAACATGCATTAACATACTGTAAAATGGCAAGATAATGCAGCTTAACTTGTGAGAGCGGGCTTTTATTTTCCCTTTTATCTAATATGTGTTATTCAACGATGACCGAAACTTTAACCAAACGTTAAGGAACCTGAGGCGACTCTGTGGGTAAACCCAGGACTTATTGGCTATTGGCAGAGATTGTAGGTTCAATCATTAAATCCTTGGTAGGTTTAGATCGTGATCTGTCAAGGATTTCCCATCTGATTGTCTCGAGTAAATCAGCTGGTAATCCTCTGGTGTTTCTACAGCCTCAGCAGCAATTAAGAGCATGTCAACAAGCCGATCATGTATTACCTTAAAGAACCCATTTCAAAGAATTATTCTGCAGTTGTATCATTTTTCAAATTATTCCCATGACATACATGGACTTTGAGTGCTATCTGTCCAACATGTCTCTTTGATATAACTACTAGAAGGTGTCAGATTCAACAACAACACATAGGCGCTAAAGGCAACCTGCTACGCTCATTTCCAGCCCTAGATTTTTATTCTGGGACTCCACTAGAGCAGCTTTGCATGATTCACCGTTCAAAAACGTCCTTATTTATCTTAAACTGACCCTGTGTGCAGCCCCTCAGTTCACCCTTTTGTTTTTTGCTCCTGTCTCTTTAAGGCACCCCTCCCCAAAAGCCCACTTTCGTCTGATTGGCCAATTTCTGAAAGCCTACCAAGCCAGGCCTGACTGTCCAAAAACACAACTTTAAAACCTTATTGAATGATTTTGATGAAACGATCATATTTTATGTAGAAAATAACTCAGTGACTTACAGAGTTTCCTGATAGACAGCTTTCCCTGTTGCTAAAGTGCTTGTTGCTAACTGCTGCTAACTGTAGCTGCCATTAGCCAGTTGACTCAGCTAGCCGTGCAGCTAGCAGTCCTATGAGTAGACTTGGAGCTCGGAAAACACCAGGGGGGTGTCCACATCTTTAGTACAGGAGCCTCGGACCACTGGGAAGAGGAGGTTTTCAGGCCCAGGATGGGGGGGACCAAGCAGGGAGAGTCAGCTAATAGAACTACCAACTGCACTGCTAACTGAGCTAACTAGCTCAGCTGAGTACCTTAGCAGCCAGTGGCCGGTAAGTTGCAATTAGTAGTAGTTTTTGCAGCAAGTAAAGCTATTTGTTCATAAAGAAAGTCCTGGTTGCAGGAGTGGATTTAATCATTTTGGGGCCTAGGGCAGCCACAGGCATTGGGCCCTCCCAATCCCTTGTTGTCCCATTTTTTGATCCTCAAATAAATAAAGTCAAAAATAAATCTTTATATATGGTGGAGTGTGCAGGATGAATAAAGCAGTCTCAGAAATGAAGCTGTTCTGAAGTCTGGTGGTATAGCAGATACTACTGTATCTCTTGCCAGACAGCAGCAGGGTGAGCAGGTTGTGGCTGAGGTCGGTATTGTCATTTAGTGTCCTCCTGCTTCCTCCTTTTTTCAACATTGCTGGGATAGCTTTGTTTCATTTTTCAACAATCTATACACCCTCCATCCCGTTCATTTCCACAAGTTGGCAATTGTCCTCCTGAATCATTTCCGCAGATGTGCAAAAAGATCATGGAATACTTAAAGATAGTGGGCAGGCTCTGAGACACTCATGAATTAAGCTTTCTGATGTAATTTTAGCAATTTCCTTTGCCTAATAAAGTTTCCCCCTGCCTGGTTGGAGCCGCTGTAAATCATCTTTGGCTGAATAGACAGACTGAGTGGGGAGATGAGCGTATTCAAGTACTTCATGGGCATGCTGTGTCCGAAGCAGATGACCAGTAAAGAAATTTGCAAGAACCTTATTTAAGCTTGTCACAAAAGTAGAAAAAGATTTTGGAAGTATTCAGAAAAGTCTGAAGCCTTTGTGCTCATAGAGATTACTTTTACATAGGTCTATCCATCCATCCATTCTTTCGCTTATTTGGAGTTGAGACTTGGTGGCAGCAAGCAAAGCGGGGTATTCCAGACATCCCTCCCCCCAGCAACCCTTTCCAGCTTCCTCAGCTGGCTCCTTTTGATGCAAAAGAGCATACTTTTACCTCATTATCTGAAACTTTGCCACGCTTAATATGAACATCCAACATTGTAACTTTACATTTATATGACAAAAAACAAGGGAAAGCATAATAGTTCCCCTTTAAAATTCCACTTTCCAAG
>JAJHUR010119796.1:0-15420 GCA_027495735.1 Lutjanus campechanus
CCCTCATGGGACTTGTGACGCCGTCGGGGCCGGCTGGGGCGCTGATGAGCCAGCGGTAGCGGGTCAAGGTGTTGTTGATGTGCTCGCTGACACAGATCGAGCCCGTCTTGTCATAGTCTGGGTATTTTGTGTTACAAGCCTGGAGGACGGATCAGGAATATAAGCAGGAGGAGTGGGCGGGTGGGCAGGGACAGCAGAGAGATGGGAAAAGATACAGCAGATGCCAGAGGACAAAAGGAGAGAGGGGTACAGAATACAAACGAGTGAGTGGCTGTTGCCAAGGAAATCCAGATGTTTCAGTGTGTTATGGGTACATATTTAAGCTCTTAGAATTGTTTTTTATAATTAGAAAAATAGGAATAAGGGATGGAGGGATAAGCCTTTAAAGTGTTTTCATGGATATCCTTTTAAACTGGTTGACACTGTGCCTCCTGATGCAGCACTCAGTGTTTCAGTGCTGGCAAGACTACTTCATTTTGTCTCCCTGACCACAACACAGGAAACAAACAGCCACACACACACACACACACACACACAGCAGTCACCTGAGAAACAAAATGTCTTAACACATCACAAAAAGCCATTTAAGTGTCTCACTGAGCCTGTATTCAAGAGTGGAAGTGAATCTCCTGTGTATGAAAGTACGAGGACGGTGGCCTACTAAACTATGTAATGTGTCTTTTAAGGACAGAATGGCTAACTCCAGAAGGGCAGTTTCACTTTGGCTGAAGAAAAGTATGACTCCTGAGGGACAACAATGTTCCCTCCACTCCCAGAGGACATAGATCCCGATTAGGTCCTGCAACATCATTACAGAAAAACCTTATAAATTTAACTGTAGCCCGGTAGCAATTCTATTTAGTCTTAAAGGTATCTCCAAAGCCACTTGTTTGCATGAATATCTTTTTAAAGGGACAGTTCACCCCCAAAATATACATTTTTCTTTCTTTCTGTTGTGCTACTTTTTTATCTAGATTGTTTCAGTGTGAGTTACTGAGTTCTGGAGATAATGGCCATAGAGATTTCTGCCTTCTTTTGAATATAAAGGAACTAGATAGCACTCTGCGTGTGGTGCTCAAAGCCCCCAAAAATACATTTGAAAACTATAACTAGAGATGGGACCAATCCGATCCAATATCGGTATCGGGGGCTGATACTGACATATTTGAATTATCAGATATTGGACTAGTGTCATACATCCATATACCAATTCAATTTCAAGGTCTCATATTGTTAATAATTGAAAGTTATGTGCTATGTAGTGGAAAAAAGATAAACAATAGTTAAACAGAACAATAGCAAGTCTATATTGTTACGTATCAAAGGGGACACAGGTTTCAAATCCCTGTTCCAAAATGCAGCAGGAGTGAGAAAATGCACTAGCCACTTCACTCATCGTTAAAAGTTATGTAAAAACACATTCCATATATCAAACACTAACAAAAAATAGCAGCAGGAAGACTAAGCAAGCATTCCAGATAGTGAAACCAAACACCATTCATGAACATCAACTGACACAGAAACAGGAACTGCATAAAGTGGATCAGTGCATTTCTAAACTAAACAGCAAAGTTTCTTTCCAAAAGTCATGACAGGAACTATTTTCTTTCCACCAAACTACACCCGCCAACACCCATATTCATGGGGGCAGTGTAGCAGTGTAGCCAGTAGTTCAAACAAGACATGATCACAGGCCATGACAAACAAGTTTTAAAAATCCTAAATCATTGGAAATGATGTTCATCATCAATTAGTTAGTGAACAGACCGCTCTATCCACATGTTGCAATGTATTTAATGGCCGCACAGACAACCACTGCCTATGACGCTGCCTCCGCTTTTGCCTTTTTCTCATTAAGTAGATTATTACAACCTTTGTCATGCGTCAGTGGCGCCATGTTTGTTGTTGTCAGAAACTTCTGACTCTTCTTCTTTGGGGTAACCTTTGAGTCTGAGCGGTGCCCTCTAGTGGATGTACTGCACCCATGCCAGCATACAGGACTCATGGATGTGGGCAGTGACAGTTAATCATTTAAAGCAGATGTGCCTATTTTATGTGGAAAGGGGCATAAATGAGCCTTAATGGCATCCTCCTTAACTGAGCTGTAACATTAGCACCGCTAAACTAGCCTGCATAGTGATACAGTTAGTAGGTGAAGTTCGGTAGAAAGAAAATAGCTCCCCTGTTTTAGTATTTTTGGCGCTTTGAGGACCACAAGTTTAGCGCCATCTAGTCCCGTTGTATTTCAGGGAAAGCAGAGCCATTACAGCCATTATCTCCAAAACTCTGCAAATCCAAAACAATCTAGGTGGATAAATAGCACTACAGGTTCAAATGTGTATTTTTGATTTTGGGGTGAACTGTCCCTTTAAGTTTTACTGACCGTGACACAGATGACAGGGTAGCCAGCTGGTGGGTGGAGGTTGTCTGGTGTCCTGGCGACGTCGTCGTAGTGGAGCAGCGACACCACATGAGGCAGGGAGGGGAAGGTGACATCAGCCATGCTGTTGGTCTCCTCGATGTAAACGATCACTTTAGTCACCTGTTCCAGAAAACGAGGTTTAAGACTAATGAGAGGTGCAGACACAGAGCTGCTTGTGAATCAAGACACCATGAATTACTATCAGTGAAATGATTAAACTCATCACAGAGGTGGATGTGTTTACAATCTCACAGTCACGGCTCATTCTTAGCTCCTCTATTTACCCCTCTCTCTCATTTCTCTCACGCTGCCTCTTTTCTTCTGCTTGCTGTTTTGTTTTCATGGATAATCTATTATTTATCAGGAAATGTTTTCATTGCTCTTTTGGCTGCAACTACAGTAAAGTGCTGCTGATGGCTGGGCCAGGACACCCTTGTAAAAGAGATCCCTGGTCTCAGAGGGACTGACCTGGATAAATATGGTTCAAATCAGAAAAAAAATATAAAAAGTTTTTCATCTCTTTACTTTTGCTGAAATTCAATAACTGGATTTTATGCAGTTGTTTTGTTGTGGTTAGGTATGAACACATTCCACATGTCCTGTGAAACAAATCTAACCTCCTGCCAAATTCCTAAATAGACTTTTAACATCTGACTTGTTTGTTCTGCACAAAAGATTTTTCTATTATGATATGAACTACTGGATATAGAGATGGACTTCTTGCTGTTTTGTGGGATAATTGAGAGCTGGTGTATTTACTGCCTCTTCTTTCTACTTAAAAATTGTATTACTCTGATTCACCTGAGCCCTTTTAAACCCTGGCCTACATTAATACCAGACATAGAATAACATAATAATGTCTTTGTGGGTGGGCCTATCCTGCTTAAAATGTGCTTTTAAATTAATGGAAAATATGGATTTACATTATATTACATTCAAAGTTTCTGATTCAGACATAGGTCATTTCTTGTGTACATATACCACTAATTTGAATATGTAATTATTTATTTTTATTTTATTTCATCTTCTATTATCATTATTAGTATTATTATCATAAAATTAACCAAATGTCATAATCCAATCTGATTCATCATTTTATTTTATTAGTTATGATATATATTTTTTCCCTTCTTGTATTCTGAAAGTTTCAACAGATGTTGCATCTGACTATAGATACAACTATTCTGAAATTATGGGCTGTATTTAGGCACTACGTCACTTTATGATTGCTATGTCTTGAGAATGGTCCTTGTGACCAAAACGTCTATACTTGTGTAATAAATCAATGCAGAGGTGATAAGGTCACATTCCTGACCTGAGTTTCGGCCACCATGTTTTCATCAGGCTTCAGGTGGAGAGTAAAGGCTTCCCTCATCTCTCGGACTCCATCAAATAGCACCTCCACCTCCACCACATGTTCCTTATCACCCTGTTTGAACTCAATATCTGGACACACACAAACACACAGATGAAAAACGGCTGATAAACTGCATATACAACATACAATACAGCTTAAACAAATCATCATTAGAAGTGTAATGCATAGATGGTTCAGACAACTTAAGTCATTTTTGTGGCGATAAAAATAGTCAGGCGACACCAAGGCCAAGTTTCTCTCTTTTTTGCTGAATTTAGTTTTCGACAAAGCCTCACAGGTTAGCGAGAATTCAGTTTTATTGCTTCAGAGGAATATATCACTTAGCTAAAAAGCATTGCAGGCTTCTATTTGCATAGTGTTAAAGGTGGCCAATCTCCTCGCCAGATAAGTAACAGAGCTTTGCATTGGAAATGTGCTGCACTGAGAAAATATTGGGCAAAATGGGAAATTCAACGCTCTGTGATTCAAAACTGCCAGGAAAGTGGCACTATTTGAACGGTGGGTGGCCAGGTATGATATGAATAGACTGAAAATATTCATATAAATATTTCAAGCTTTGATTAAAGCTAAAAAAAAAAAAGTTAACTGCGCCAAAAGCTGAGTGGATAGAAAGGAAGATTTCACCATGCTGACAAAGCATGAAAAATACTGAAATTTAATTAAAAATTACACGACCCTCCACTGGACTATTGCAGAAATTACCTTGCCCCATGAAATTAGAAATCAATGACCCTCGCCCGAATAAATCCCTGTGCCCACTTTCATTAATTCAACATTCCTATGGGGAGTCTTGTTTCAAAATCTTCTCTTATTAGCTCCTACAAATGATTACCAGATATTTATCAGAGGGATATCTGAAAGCCAGTAAGATTAAAGGTAATGTATCATGTCAAGTGTTTGACTACTAGTGGTGTGGTATAGGTTCTGGAGTTGTTCTATGTGGTAGTACAGTAGGGCTGAGTACTGTATGAGAACCGGTACCCTTAAAATTATGTTTCTTTTTCATTCAATACAAATAATGGGAACTGAAACATTCCTGAAATGATCTTTGTGCATTTTAAGCATTTTAGGTGCGTGGTGTAACTTTTGAATGTTTTTGGTGGCATCTCGGCAAGCAAAACTGCCAACCCAGGGGTTTTGCAGGTTTCAACAAGTTAAGGTAGGACTTTTTAAGACTTTTTAAGAAGACCTATTTTATATCCATACTGGCATAGCGCGTGTAAAGTTTGTTGTTAGTGCAAAGTGTGTCGTGCCGGGACAGTGGTGCTCCCAATATGAATACAGAAAAGCGTTTGCTGGAGGCTTTTTACAGGGGCTTCATGTTTTCTGACTTCCTATGCAACTGTAATGCTAAGCTGAGGGTTTTCTTGCACAAGGTGCAGAGGGCTTTAAATTTGGCATTTAAATATTTATTATTATCCTTGCATTCATTGTTACTGGTTCCATGTTTGTTTTGTTTTGTGGATGCAGTATGATGATAATACAATTTTCCCCAAAAAGACAGACTTAAGTTAATGCAACTTTATAAAAGTAACAATAATTTCATAATCCAATACAACACATTAAAATATTTTAGGGCCTTAAATTCTTATTATAGGATTTTGAGGTTAAGGCTCCTTTATTTGTCTCCTTAGGAGAAATTTGTCTTGGACAAAGGGAGAGCTGCATCAAAACAGACATTACAGTACAAAAAACAATAAATAAGTACATAAATAGGTTACATGTGCAAAACATTAGCTTATGGTGATAAAAAAAAAAAGACTGAGATTAGTCGCCCACATTCTTCACATTCATGCTGGGACAGAGTACAAGGGCATGCTACTGCTACTACTACTGTTTGACTTTTTCATACTTTTAACTTTTTTAATGTCCCACAGAAACCATGCAGCTCCATCTTAAACACCACACTTCACTTCATCACACTTCACTACACCACAGATTGTATGGGTTGTAGCTGCTGTGGTAGTGGGTCAGTCACATGTTGCATTAAACATAAGAATGCTTGTGGTGACTGGCTCTGAGCAAAACCATCACCATCAACCAGCAAATAGTCTTTTTCTTCTAGATCTGGGAACAAAAAAGGATCAAATTAAGTTGCTGTTTGACTGAAGAAGTTTCAGTACTATTTAGTATTGGGTTATTTCAGTCGATTTCTTAAAGGTATCACGCCATATAGTATATGTAGTTAACACCAGAATGTATTACAAGAGGGGTTTTGAACATTTTTAGCCTCTTTGGTACAAATCACATTATCTTTTATACACCATGCTTGTAATATTTTAATATGTTTGCATGTATCCACTGGTTCCCACTATTTCTCCATGTGTTAGTCAAGATCATTTATTTCACATCGCAAATATTTCATATTTTTATGCAACACATGTGTAGATATGTATCTAAGTATATATCATACTTTTATTTTTTATTTTTTCAATTTTTCTTGTGTTTCTGGATGGATGGATGTTGTGTTTCTGTCTCTATTTCCTAATGTTTTTATTATCACTGTATTATTTTTTAATGATCTATGTTAATTGTAAATACAATAACCAATCAAGCCTAAAAAAGATGCCACAGCGTACCTTTAACTGAAAGAGCCATTAAGAGGGTGGGTGTATTGTGTACCTTGAGACACAGGGTAGTAGTCCTCTCCTGAGATAGCTGACCCATCTTTGGTATGAACACGGACCACTGACACCTTTGATGTGTCACCCACTCGTACCACAGGGATCCTCACAGTTGCCACGGCACCAGCTTCCTTTGGTTCACTAACACTGAACTTGGTTTCAAAAAAGCGGATGATGGGTTCTAAAAGACAGAAAAGGAGAAAAATATCACAAAATGCCAACACATTGGTGGATTATGGACATAAACCTTTAAATATCAGTCGCTTAATTATCAATGCTGATGATAATTATAAAGTAAAACTAAACCCGCTCAACTACTCAGATAAATAAAAAAGCTTATTTCACTGTACATTTAATTCCTGATTGTCCTCCACCTCCATCTCCCCCTCTCTCCATCTCACTTACTGTCAGCTGTGTCCTTGATTTTCACCAGGGTCTCATTCAGAGCTCCCACTGATGCGCCAAACTGTGAATCGCTCTTCGGATTCCCTAAGACCAACCGCAGCTCTTCTCCTTCCTCGTACAGCGTGTCATCAACCAGTGACAGGATACATGGCTTCTCCGCCTCGCCTAGAGTGCACAGCGAGACAGCGATGACGGGACATGTCAAAAAATTTGAAGAGGAAGAAAGGATAGAAGAAATTCAACAATATTATTTATTCTTTTTTACAGCATATAACATCTTATTTATTATATAACCTTCTCTGCCTTTGTTCAGCTCTTTCAGAGTTTTTTGAAGCTGTTTGCACATTTTGTGTTAAAAAAACAAAAAAACAAAAAAACTGACAGCCCAGTAGGTAACGTGTGGAATAAAGTTAAACTCGCAAGCTCCTGCAATGTCTGCAAGGCACTGTTGATTTTGCAAAAACTGTGTGACAAAAAACAGTTTATTTAATTAAAAAGGTGTCAACTTTCTAGACACAAGAAAACATGTGTGATGTACTCATGCGATCACCAAAGCACCTGGTAAGAATGTGATGATAGATGCATCCGTGTTGGGCCGCTCATCAAAGTCAGAAGCGACCTCTGCAGAGCCCTGACGGGTGTAACAGCGCACGGTGGATTTGTGTCTGATGTCGCCACTGCGGTACACGGTCGCTGTGATCTGACCGTCACTCTCCTCTCCAGTGTACACCGGCTCACGGAACTGGACCTTTGGCACTATCAGTCAACAGAAGAGTTCAGCCATCACATTAAGTATGACAGAGGGTGTAATAATGGCTCCCATGGCTGAATTTAACAAGCTGAACTGATTGTTAAAAGCAGATCATATAACAAATAGCTGATTACACAGCTGTCATAACAAGCTTTTTCTGACTCACTGAACATCTGTAATGAATGTTGTGAAACTATGAATACACAGTAAAAGAGAAGTGACAAATTAATTGTTAAGTTGTGTTTAAAACAGCTAAATTGAAGCGTACAGAATCTGTCATAACAACAATGTCGTGACATTGGTCTTATTTAAGACTTTCAAAACTTATAGGGGGAGGTTATATTCACGAATAACAATAAACTTTATTCATATAGTACATCTGACACTAAAATATGTAATTAAAATTCAAATTATACATTGACAGTACAGAAAAACAACATAGTTAATATGTATATGGTGTTTTGTATTTGATGTCCCTGAGCTGCTACTGAGATCACAGAATCCATCTTGTTTGGAGATGAGTATTTGATGTGAAGCTCTCCAAACTATTTCAATTGGATTTTGAAATTTTGGATTTATCTTATAATTATATTTTGTAATTAATTAATGAATTGATGAATAACTAAAGACTCGATATCTGTGAAGCTGCACCTTGGCTTTGCTAATTGCACTAAACACAAGTACAGCTGAGGCTGATCAGAAAGCCATAAGTCACAAACCACAAAACAAAGTAGTGGACAAATTGAAATTTTGACCTGATGATGGTGCTAGTTGGAAAGTTAAAGATCACAAAAGTTATTACAATTCCTCCTGACAGACACATGAATATCTTCACAAACCTTTGTACCAGTTTATTGAGTATATGTTGACAGAACATAAGTGAAAACTGCTGGTGGCACCAGAGGAAAAATCATAGGATCATCAGACTCTTTAGTACAAATCTCCTCATCCCCGTGGATATCTTTACCAAATTTCATGACAATTGGCCCTTCCTAACCTCAACTTTCTCCTTTCCAGTTTCTTGTACTGACATAATGCTATGTGCTAGGCTTGTTAATGGTGGACAGAAACCAAATATTGAAGATGTTTAAAAGATGTTGATGAGGGACCTGTGAAAGCAGGTTAACAAATGTTAGTGAAATCCTAGTTAGCTAGCTAAGTTACATTATTTGTTAGCTAGCTAAATAGCAATTATTTTTCTAACATTAACTAACTGTTAACTGTTAACTTGCTTTTACAGGTCACCCAGCAACATCTTTTAAACATCTTCAATTTTTTTTTTCTTTTCAACATAGTCGAGCCTAGCACATAGCATATCTAAGTGCAGAAAACTGGAAAGGAGAAAGCTGATCGAGGCTCTGCTGGGTATCAAACTTGCTCAACTGGAGCACACATCAAAAAGTGACTTAGAAAGGGTTGATTCATCCAGTAATTGTCAAGAAATTTAATTGAAAAAAAACAACAAATGTGAACCTGCTGGTGTAGCTAAAGGAAAAGTCAGGGATCACAAAATTCAGCAGGGTCCTCTGTGAAATATCTGCAAACCAGCCAGACCAACAGAAAGGCAAACCGACTTTACAGCCCTGCATGCCACTAGCATGGCTAAAAACAGCTAATATAGTAAAGATACAGCAACTGGATTGTGGGCAAAAGTAAATAAAATCACTTACAGTCAGACACTGAGTCATTGATGTAGACTGTCGCCTTCCCAGGTTCTCCCAGGATGCCGTTCACTGGCATACGAAGGACAAGCTCAAAGCTCTCAACCCCCTCCAGTTCTGGCTGTCCCAGGTCATCCAGGATGGTGACCCTGAACGTTTGCATGCTGACACCCGGGGCAAAGTCCAGGTTACGACTGATGCCTACATAGTCAATACCGGCTGGAGAAAAGGACAGAGAGCAGGATGAAGGGTGAGAAAAAAACGAGAAGATGTTGAGTAGACTTACAGAATGTTGGCTAAATTCGCTTTCTAATCAACCACAACCAAAACCTGACTGGGTGACTGGGAGTTTACCTTCGGCAGAGACGGAGTCAGCCTTGCGAGAGCGGACGGTGATGGTGCCAGTCTTGGACAGATCAGTTCCTGTCCTCCACACTTTGACCTCCACATATCCATCACTCTCATCCACATGGTACTCTACCTCTCCAAAGTAAAACACTGGAGCTGGAGAGCAAAGAAAGCAAAAAAGAGATAATTAAATGGGCAGTTTTTGTTTATTCTTTTATAATCTGGTTTATTCCACGCTATGGGTTCATAATTTCCCTTTTGTTTCAACTTGTGCTCCCTGTGCTTGTTGTTTGTTGATGCCGTTTCATTGTGTTTGACATCCTGCCATGAATTTCCAGACTGTTTAACATATTAAATCTTTTTGGAGCTTATATTAATCTGTGCACATGTGGGCACAGGTGGCCTTTTTAGTGCTCTGTTAGTGGCCTGGTATTGCTTTGAAACTCAATATATCTGCTGTTTGACACTTTTGTAACTGACAAATTCTGTTTAAAGGGATAGTTTGGATTATTTGAAGTGGGCTTCAATGAGGTACTCGTTGATAGTGTATTACCTACAGTAGATAGCAGTCAGCACACCTCAGTTAGAAGAAGCAGAGAGGAGTACAAGCACAGAAGCTAAGCAATGTACTGCTGATGGACAGGGTCAGCAAAAAAGGTATTTGAGTCAATATGTTTAGAATATTTTCTCTACTTTACTTTGCCACCAGACAGCCCTTTTGACAGGAAAGTTGCTTGTCTAACGCTGCCTTGATCTGTTAGTTTGTTTGTGTTATTGTGTGACTTCAGTCAATCCAAACAGTGGTGAAAATATTCTAAATGTAGTGTACTCGTGAACAGATTTTAGCTGTTTTTAGCTTCCATGCTGGTACTCCTCTCTGCTTCTCCAAACTGGGGGCTTGTCCACCAGCAACTCCTGTAGGTAACACACTGACGATCAATCAGTACCTCATACAACCCCACTTCAAATAATCCATAATATCCTTCAACCTCACATGATCCACCTTTGCAGCAGGGTTAATATAATTGCAACTTTGTTACATTACTTTTTATTTAGTGTTTGTTTTACTTGTCTTCTGCCCTTATGGATGCACCTGTGGTAACATTAGAGCTGTCAGCAGCCACCCGCAATCTGACATGATTCATTTGTAAAGCCAGCAGCTGGACACAGAGGTCAAACAGCGACAGCCCATTAGTCTGAAGTTAAACTGCAGGGAGGCATGACCTTTCAACCTCTCCTGGCCTTTCATCCCACCTCATTGTTACCATTCTTCTGACAGAAACCACCACTAAGTACTCTCAACAAAAAAAAGGATGCAGTTAGCGCTGAAAAACAAGGGCTGTGTATGTGTGTGTGTGTCTTTCTCTGAATGTGGCATAGTGAGATGGTGAGGCAGAAAGACAGAGAGGCCCCCTAGACTGCTCAAAGGCTTGTTTGAACTGGCATTGTTTCCTGAGGCAGCAAAGTGGAGGCAGTCCAATGTGTATTTGACAGCTTCATCTCTCACAAACCCCCCTGTGAAGTCCAAAAAACTGACAGAATAAAAGTTCTTCTGTCTCCGTTTTAAGATGCCACTCTCTCTCTCTCACACTTGGCTCCTTTCTTATATTCTGGCATATAATCCAAAAATAGCGTGCGTATTATCATTTTTTTGTGTCATGATCAAACACTTCCAGCAGTCCAGAGATATTTTTTTCCTGGATATTTCTTTACTGATATATATATATATACTTTCATAATTTATTTATATACTCAAACTGGGCCAGATAACAAAAGCTAAGAATAGTGTACATAAGTAAGGGAATGAGAGAAAATTTACTGCAGTTACATTTTGACTCTCAGCTTGACAGAATAATTGACAGCCCAGGGCAATAATAGCCAGTGAGTATCACAGATCAAGTGCAGCCTGCGTCCTCTCACTCTATCTGAAGACTTGTTTTCTCAATGCATTTATTTGTCTTTCTCACGTATGGTTTCCTCCTACGCACTCACCTAACAGATGTAGCGCCGGTTTGTAATGCAAATAGAATTTGTGTATTTGCACAATGGCAGTGTAAAAAGGAAAATTACAGATTGTGGAGGTGGGAAAAACACACAGATAAAGACTTTTACCAAATACTGTGAGCTAGAGCGGTGCAGGAGCTGGTAAGTGTGTTTTTTGGGTGATTATTATTGTGTTAATAAATGCCTGGTACCACTTTACAATAAGACTACCCTTACAAATGATTTATAAATGTTTTTTTTATTTATAATTAGGTCATTAATTAGGTTGTAAACACTTGAAAATGATTAATAACAATTATATATAAGTTTTAATACAGTTTTCATATTTTTTTTATGTGGGCTCACTATTTGGCAAGATCGAGTTACTGCTTACTGCTAATTAATCTTACTAATGAGTTACTAGAATTTACAACTGTCAAGAGGGAGCTTTATTCACCATATTCACATTTTCCCTTTGAAGTCAAACTGACTAATGCAGGATATCTGATAAATCACGATCATTTCACTGTTTCCTGAATGATCGGCAACTTAAAAGACAATTGACAGAGAAAATCTGGAGGGACACCGGGTCATATTTCAAGCTAAAACAACATATTAACTTAACTAAGCATTCTGCCACCTCTGATGTTACCTTTTGATAGTATTACACAATGCAATAGAAAAGGCATAAAATAAAGCCGAAATATCAATGGACACATATATTTAAGCCTGGAAGTAAAATGTACTGGATGTAATCAAGCTTGCAATGTAATGTGAACTAGCTGTCTTGCTGGTTAAGTCAGTAACGCGACATTTTGCTCAGAGGAACACAAATTTCTATGCAATGTTCATACAGATTATATCCAATACAAAAGTGTGTTACAGGGTGTTGCAGGCAGTGTGTGTTTTCTGTGGCAGTAATGATGTCAGTAACATTAGCTCGGAAGTGTTTGAATGCTAACGTTAACTGCTGCCTCACAGTAGCAAATGGATTATCAAATATGTTGTTTAAGCTTGAAATATGGCCCAAAGTCCATCCTGATTGTCACTATCCATTGCCTTTTTAGTTGCTGATCAATCTGTAAGCGGTGAAATGATACCGGTTTGTCAGATTTCCCAACTACAACTGGCATAAGGTAGACTTATTGTAAAGTGTAAAATGATGCATGCTGAAAATGTCAAAGTTTTAACTATTAGGGTTATGCCAGTGATGGTTAAACATAGTAATTTAATAACAAATATGTGATGCGGCTGACAAGTGAATGCTGCTGATGGAGAAGACAAAGTAATCTACATAAGCAATGGAGATCTGAGGCTTAACAGTACAGATAAATGTGGGCTCACTATTTGGCAAGCAACTGTGATCTGTTGCCCTTTTCATCAAATGTGTTGTGACAGCTTATTCATGATTCACAAAGTGTTTACAACCTAATTGATGACCTAATCATGAACGATTTACATATAATTTATAAGGGTAGGCTTACTTAAGCACCAAATGGCTTAATAATAGTAGAGGAAACATGAAGCATGTCTATAAACACTATGTAAGCTGTCTGGCACACATTCCTTTTATGCTCCGAGAGGAAACTTCTGCTCGGGTGCTAATATACATGTCTGCTTTCACACATGTCCTGACTGCGCCCGGGGATGACAAATTCTTGACACCACAAGAGGGAGTTGAGTGATGACTGATGAGTGAGAACTGCGTCCTCGCTCCCCCCTCGGGGGCCACGCCTGTGGTTTAGCACTCTGAAGCGTGTGTGAGGTCTGTGGAAGGTGTAAAGCCAAATTGTGATAATTACCATGTGTGGGTATCTGTAGCCACTTGTGTGTCACTGCACCTTTAAATACAGTTTATAGAGCATTCTCAGCTGTCCTCTGAAGGAGAAGGGCCTCTGGAAAGAGGTGACCAGTAAGATCTTTTTAAAATGTCTGTAAATGTTACACTGGAACCTAAGGAGCTGTTCTTCACGTTATAAACTTCCCACTGGTGTCTGGCATTAACATTCATACATATAAGCAATGATTAAGAGGGAAAATTAATGTCTTTAAAAGCTGTTTTCTGAAATGTTTTTTTCTAACTCAGAGCCAGAAATCTCCACTTCATTAGCATTTTTTATTCCTTTCTATATTCTGAAGGGGTTTGTTCATATATCATTCATAATCTGATTTACACATTTTATTCCTAAAAACATGGCAAAAATAGATTTTTTTTCATGGTGGCTGAGAGTATTTTGTGATTTAAGGAATGATGAAAAAGAGATAACCAATATTCCCTCAGTAAAAACCTTAAACTCAAATATATCAACAAAATGAAACCTGGCTGTTTTCTAAAAATGTCTTTTTATCCTCATACTCCGAACTAGACATCTACATTTCAGTAGCACTTACATACACCACACTTTCCAGTTTTATTCTTATCAATATTCCAAAGAGTTTTACTGAGGGGTCTGTTCAAATACTATTCAAAGCCTGATTTACAAAATATTTTGTTCCTTTAAACACAGCATTTTCTGATTTATGGAGAGATGAAAATAAAAAACTTTGACTCTAATATGTCAACAAAATGCAACAAGAATTTTGAATCTGGCTTTATCAATTCAGATATCTGTTTTAATAATCTGTAAATTATGCCAATCAGCACATATCTAATTAGATTTTATTTGCAACAGTTAGTCATTTAATTAATTAGTCAATCGAAAGAAAATAACCAACTATTTTGATAATCTGTAAACATTTTCTGGTTTTATCTTATCAGATATGTTCTTTGACATTGATGATAATAAAAGAAGAGTCTTTGGGTTTGGGGCTGTTGGTTGGATAAAAGAAGCAATTTGAAGATGTGACTTCAGGCTTTGGGAAATTGTGATCACCATTTTTTACATTTTGTACAATCATTTTACAGATTAAAGAATTAACCGTGAAAACAATCTGCAGTTTATTGTCAAGACTGATGCATTAATCGATAATGAAAATAAACATTAGTTAGTCATTAGGTGCCCAAAAGGTTGGGAACCACAATGTAAGATGATGATATATGGGTAAAATGTGTGGATATTCTACCCCCTTTATTTGGTTGGTAAAATTATGCTCTTGTTTCACTACATTAAGTGCAAACTGATGACGAGTAACATTTTTTCTATACTGTTTTCAATTCAACTGATTTGCTGTATGGAGCCAAAATAAAGCGAGAAAATGAATGAATTGAGAGAGAAGGGACACAATTTTCTGCTTTATGCTAATTGAGGATATGTGGTGGACGATACTATGAATGTAAGAACATTTATAATTAAAATAATTTGGCATAAGCATGGAGTGTGTTTCCATGTAATGTCAACAGGTAAAACAAAAGTTCACTCCAGTCTACCTCAAAAAAACCCACTTTTTATCTACAGTGAGGACACCATGTACGAACGAGCAATGAGCGAGCAGTTCTGCTGCTTCGTTCGGGAGTGTGACCAAGAGTGAGGCTGCCCTAATGTTGAAATGAAGGAGTGGGTTTCCAAGAAATACTCTGAGCTAATCTACAATTCTACAAACTCAGCTGTGGCCATATGCACCCGGCTGAGAGAGGCTGAGTGTCCTCTCTCCTTGGCGGGGTACGAGGAGATGACAACACTCACTTTGAGTCAGACTGTGCAGCCATGCGGAGCACAACACTCAGGGAGACAGGTACTGTAGAGTTTAATCTGATAAAGCACTAAATCTAGCAGACACCCCTGGGTCCTTTTTTTCAGCTAAAGTGAGAGAAAGCGTGTGTGTGTGTGTGTGTGTGCGAGCGAGAGAGAGAGAGAGAGAGAGACAGAGAGAGAGAGAGAGAGAGAGACAGAGAGAGAGATGGTAGTGAA
>JAJHUR010119796.1:21296-38299 GCA_027495735.1 Lutjanus campechanus
GTCAGGGTTTTAAACAACATGCCTGATTAAATAAAGGCTTTTAATATAACTCATCTCCTTCCTCTACCTAAGGCAGCCTGAAAAACGTTTTTCTCTTCTTTTCTTTAGAGTTATTTTGGATGGCAGCCAAATGCAGACGCTCATTTCCCAGGAAAGAATATGACGAGTAATGAAGTAAATTCCTACTTAACAAGGTGAGTAGAAATAGAAGGAATGAAAAAATAACATCCATCTGGAGCATTGTATCCTCTGAAAACAAGCCATTTACACTCAATTGGAATAGATATAGGTCAATTAGATCTTATTTATTTGTTTGTTTGTATTTGTTGATATCTTCTTCAGAACTCAACTGAAAGGGATTATTTGAAATAGCATGAGGTACTTGATAGTGTAATACCTACAGCAGATGGCGATCGGCATGTCGGCAGTTTGGGGAGGAGAACCAGCGATTACTGCTGTGGACAATGTCAGCAGCAAAAGGTATTTTAGTCTCTTCAAAAAGGTCCACCTAAAAAATTCAATGTCATTTTAAGTGTACTCTGTATATTTAGAATATTTTCAACACTTAACCTTACCATCAGACAGCCTTTTCTGGCGAGAAACCACTGTTATACAGTATTAGCCAAACATTGCTCTGTCCAAATGAACCAAACTCTATAGACAAAATCAGTAATTTGTCCTCACAGAACACAGAAGTTGCTGATATACTGCTGCTTCGATCTGTTGCTTTGTTGAAAGTGATATTTGTCTTATATAACAACAGTCCACAGCAGTACATTGGTTAGCTTCCGTGCCAGTTCTCCTCTCTGCTTCTTCAAACTCGGGGCATGCCGACCAGCTTTGACTGTAGGTAATACACTGACGAAGGATAAGTACCTCATACAATTCAATTTAAAATAATCATTCGATAATAAAATAAATAACTATCTCTTTAAAACACTGGCCAGCACCTTGCGTAAACTGTAGCGATGGTTGTGCGCATCCTCAGAAATTAACGATACACACGTGAACATAAACATGTGATGCCAGATGGGTTGTTGAGTTTATAAGCTTGTACAATGAGAACCAAAGTGTACACAAGAACAGTAAAGACTTCCTTGACGCTATCTATATGTCACTGATTATGTAAAGTGACATAGCTGGTATTTGAATCAAATTTATTATACTAGTGCTCTCTTGTCTGTAGGAGAAAAAGTGACTTTTACTGTAACAAGACAAGCCTCACAGTAAGTCAGTACAATGTAAAGTAAATCAATGCAGAATAGTGAGATGTTAGCGAGCGCCCGAAGATTGGAATAGGTATTTCCCAGCAGGCTTGTCCTTCCCCAGATAAATCCTCTTCACATTTCTCTGTCTTTTAGAAGATGTAATCTACTTTGTCCACACGATGTAGTAACAGGATGAAAGCGGACCAGGGACATGTGTGATAATGTAGTCCCGCTGGACTCCCGTGTGAGTCCCGATTGTAATTAAAGCCTGTTTGAATGACAGCGAGACAGGAGTTTGATTCCATCTGTCGGCTGCAGGTGAAAGGTCTATGTCAGGGTGTTTCTCTTATCCTGCATGCCTCAACACCCAGTAAGGTTGTAAACAAGCTTAATTAAGAGATATTCTGTGATATAAAGCCACGGATGACAATTCAAAATGCCAGCACTGCGACTTCACACCCACACACAGTGTTTACATGTGGCTGTATGTGTTCATATGTAAGTGTTGTTTTACCTGAAAGCCCCACACATGCACATATGCACACAAGTGGGAATAAATTAAAACATCTCTACTAACTAAAACCTGTCATCCATGTGATTTGGGTAAATCATATTCAAAGGGAAAAGTGTTTAATGAGGTTGATTTTAAAGTTTTTTTCTTTAAAATGTATTGTAACTTGCACATAATGATCACTGGGAATAAAAGTAGTTTACAGGTAGGAACACTAATTGTACACTAGTGGTAGTATTAATAACTCCTGTCAGGGATAATGTGTACATGATAGATAGAAATACAGCAGTTGTCACTAAAATAATATACCTACATTAAAATATGCACTACAGCTATTTGTGCATTATTAAGAGCAGCACCGCATCAGCATGTCTTACCGTCATCCATATCTTCCAAGATGTTGATTTTGGTGGTGGGGTAGTGCATTCCCAGACGCCCCCCGACAGGCAGTGATAGGGTGACGTTGAAGCTCTCTTCCTCCTCGTACAGAGAATCGTCGATGATCATCACGCGGCACTGCTTCTCCCTCTCGCCCTTGTCGAAGCGAATGATGCTGCCATGCTCCTCCGGACGGGAGATGTAGTCCGAGTATGACAGGACGGTGGTGGGAATCGTCCCTGAGGCAGAACCTTCAGAGAGAAGAGGTGAAGACAGGTGAAAAAACAGAGGATATCCCACATTTAAAACATCTAAATCAGAGGTTCTCAAACCTATTACTCAAGGGTCCATATCTGATTGTGACTCTAGGTCAGAGATCCACAGCACTTGGTGATAACATAATAACACTAATTCAACTCACTTAAAAATACATACATTCAACAGGCAATAAATTAATGTCATGACAGGTAGGTATGCGTATTGTGTATATAAGCATGGTCAAATGTAGCTTTTTTAGTATCTAATTTTTACATAACTTGACCGCCGAGCCCTGCACGCACAAAACTGACACTAGAAGGGTACCTATGGCATCCTAGTTTGAAGCGTAAGGCCACTGACCAAGCTCCTGTTTTTTACGAGTTGGAAGCAAGAATCTGTTGTCTATAAACATTATAGTTGCAACTGGTGTTTATAATACTTTACAACTGGTTAATAAATGGTTTATAAATGAAGGTTATTATAAGGTGTTACTTTTTTTTTTTTACTATATATCTCCCTTTCAGATTAATGAAATTCAGACTGTTAAAGTTACCATTATGGTTTGTGAAAGTTTGACCTTTAATTACAGCAAGACCATTATGTGAGACACAGATTAGTTTTAATGCCAGAACACAATGGGAACAGACCACCCCCACAGGTCTTCTCATAATCAAACCTGTGGTGTAGCCACTACAGACATTTGACATTTAACAATAGTGCCTTCATTAGGCTAATCAGTGTATGCATTATCCCCTCTAAATCTATTTCATGGCATTTGACTGCACGAGGATAACATACAGAGTTGCCCTCACCGGCTCCAAATAACTGAATATCATCAGAATGATCTGAAGCTGTTGTGGTGGTTGTATGGAAGCACAAGAAACGGCTGTGAAACTTGGAAAAGGCACTGGCTAACAGCTAATTGTGATGCCACTAAGCTTATGTTGCTACTTTTTATATGTGAAAATGCAAATGTGGTGTGAAACACATCTCTTCCACTGCGTTGGCTGTATTTTAAACAGACTTTACTGGCGCAGGAAAGGTGCGGCGGGTGCACCTAACACTTCACCATATGCATGGAAATATATTAACATTACATTACGAGGTCGCTTATATTAACACCATTTCATCAGGTCAATTCATATAAATATCTTGGCATCCACACTTACAGCTCGCTCACATGGCATGTACATGTTGAAGACCTTTGTTCGGGATGGAGGAGAAGGAGGATGTTTGAGGAGGCTTAGACTTTATAGTGTCAGTACTAAACTCAATTTTAGAGAGTGTAATCCAAGTCTGGCATGGTAATCTGTCAGCACAGTTAAAGTCTAAACTCATACATCTTCACACATCAAATGGCCCAAACAATCACAGAGAAAAAACATCACTATCTTCAGGCTTTATGTGAGAGATCTGTGCTCAAGGAGGCACAGAACATTCTAAATGACCCAACACACAATCTGCACCCAGTATTTTAAGTGTTGCCCTCAAGGGCGAATTCATTTATTCCACCCTCCACCAAAATATTAAATATCAACAAGTAACATTATTATATGATCTTTACATAGGGACTAAGATAGAGTGATCTGATTATTTATTATCTGCTTTGACTACACATGGTTTTATAGTTTTTAAAAACATTTTTGACTATTGTTATAATTTACTGTCTTGTTTTAAAGAACTACTGTCACATAACCAACGTGTGAATTTAAGCAGCTTTATGTAAAAGTATATGCAGAAGTATAAGGCTATTTATCTACTGGAGCACACATATGATGCATGCATGCATGCTTGTTCTTAAACAGTGTCTCACGTGGTAGCAAGTTTACATATATTAGTCAGCTATAACAGACCACAAGATCAAATGTTTGACTGCATCTTATTGAGAATATTATGTGGCAGTCAGTCCACATGAGTTCTCGCTCTCCCTCTCTGCTGCGGCTGCAAGTCTACATGACATTTTTCTCATCAATTAAATCTCCATATGACAACTTTGACCATTCCATTTATTTTTATCGGTTCTCTTGAGTCTCACTCAAGAGAGGGCGAGTTAGCAGCATGCAAAATGCTTACTGCCCCTAGAAAAAAAAGTAGACAAAATATGCTTCTCACTGCAAAACATATACGATCCATAAGCTTTAGTAATGAGTCGATCTTCAAGCAACAAAAAAGCAGATTATGCAAACTGTGAATATTCTATTTCCTAACTTGGAGGAAAAAAAGTGGCAGACTGTTGTTTCAGTGTGTTCCAGCAGCATTACATCTATGTGTATGTATGTATGAGCTATGTTTTATGCATACATGTGATGTTGTTGGCAAGGACATTATGTTATGCAGCAGCTTGGAGTCTAAAACAAAGTTCCCTTCATGACTACAAAGTAAACCTTACCTCAGTATTATCTTACATCAGTGTTCCTCAAACTTTTAATACCGTGTACCACCTCAGAAAATACTGAACTCTCCAAGTACCACCTTACTGTTTTGTGCTGTTTGGTGGCAGCTGCTGTGGAGACTTCACTGGTTCTTCACTAGCACAAGCACAAGTTTAACTTACATTTCACCAGTTATCTCATATTTTGTGTGTTTTCATTGGAAGTTTTGCAGCATTTTAATATTATATATTTTCTTAATTATTTATTTCATTTTAAGAAAATATTTCTGATATTCCCCCGCGTACCACTAGAAGTACACATACCACACTTTGAGAATCTGGCCTTACATTATACTGCAAGCAATCTGATCGGTCAATTTAACATTTAGAATGTGCTAAAATTTGCATGACAGCACACAATGCAGGTGGGATATTTTTGAAATGTTTTTATTCACAAAAATAAATTACAAAGCACAGCCCATATGTAGTGACTTCCTGTTAGGCTATTTCTTGCAGCTAACATTTATAGAATAATTAAATCAATTTCTTCAAAAATATAATTTATTTTGCTGTTCGATTGCTGCTACACCACCTCTTTAATACAGGCGTAGCCTCCTTTGTGCACGACAGCCGGAGAGCAAAGAGTGTTGTGACAGGAGTGAACATCTTGTTTTTGAAAGGCCAAACAGCAACAAATATGGAATATAAAAATTTATCTGAATTTTCAATCTTTCTGCAATACATTCAGACTTTTGGACTTAACAGTGCTCTGGTGTTATTGTAAATGTATGGCTCACACAGAAACTCTGTTCAGCATCCTCACTAAGCTGTGCCAGTGATTCTGTGACTGACTGGTGCTATTAACTTAAAAATACATGTGAAGTTCACAGATATAGAAGATGTATCTGTCCCTATAAAATGTGTTTTTTTCAGCACATATCTTAGTTACAGCAAGAACGAACTGCCAAAGCAGTTCTGTGTTTGTATCTGTGGCATTTTTTCGGTTTTGGAAATCCCATGATCTCTAGAAAGCATTAATATTATCTCAAGTTGACTGACTGACACAGCTGGGACTACAAATCATCTCTGCTGCTGGGTCGTTATCAGGGGTCGGCCTACTTGCCGGAGTAGTAAACTATCAATACATGGTTCCATGGACATAAATGATTGTTTTCCATATAATCACACGGTAAATGTAAATTTGAGTTTTGAGTTTTGTCTCATGCTGTTATGATTTGTTTGCATGATCTGAATAACATAAAATAACACTTGAATTATCAACGTGAATACAGTATATGTGGTGAAAAGTTATAAATCATTCAAAATACTAACGTTAATTCTCATGTACTCAGCAAGGTGGCGGCAGGCAGCAGGTGCACTGAGGGTAAACGGGTTAGATGAGGTGAAAAAAGGCTAGTCCATACCCTGCTGTGTGTAGCAGACCACCATGAGCTCCTCGCTGATGTCTCCACTGCGGTGCACCGGGATGAAAAGCTCTCCCACATCTTCCTCCACTGAGTGGACCTGTTCAGGGAAGAACACCGTCGACTCTGTTTGGAAGAGAGAAGAGAGCAAGCGGAGCGAGTCAGAGAGGGGAGAAAAAGAAAAGGGTAATGATGTGTATAACAATCTGCAAAAATCCACAGTACATTAGGCCATCAAGGACTGATACAGGCTTTTGTTCTGGCTCTGCATTAGCGAGCCGCGGCTGACATTTTTTCATTCGGATCTATTGAAGTGGTGGTCCTGCGGTGTGCTTATTCATATTCAAAAATAACTCTCCATCACAGTTTTCGGTTTGATGCAACCAGAGGTGCTCTTCAAAGAGACCCCTCCGGAAGTTTTTCTTACTGCCTGGTGTGTCGCAGACAATTACACATGCAAGCCTCTCAGAGTGAATCAGCTGGGAGTTTCACACATCCACTCCTTCGTACACAGGGGGGGTCAGCCGGCCATCCCTCTTATTTTCTTTCTCCACTCTTCTCTCTGTCTCTGAGAACAGTTTGTGATTGAGAGAGCGACTGAGAGCCAGTGAAAGCATCATCTATCAAGGCGGAGAACTTACTCGCATTGTAGAAACAATAAATGTTGGAGCTATTTTCCACAGACGCACTGGGACCAATAAAAACACTAACAGAGTGGACTGAGCTCCGGCTCGTTCCAGATCTTCTTGTGACTTTGGTCCCCCTCCCGCCTCTCCATCTCTTTTTGAGTGAATGAACGATGGGAGCTTCAAGACACTTGTGGCTTCGCTTGTGCAACAAGAGCTCGCATTAAAATGGCAGGCGGTGGAGTGTGAAAAATGAGCGAACAAACAGATTTGGATGTTTGATTCAACACCCGGCGTAAAAAGACATCAACACCTGAGACGACTCTCCAGGATGAAGTCATCAACATAAGACAATCTTACACACTGCGGGGGGTCAAACATTTCTCTTCTCTCGCGGTAACTCTCCCTAAATCGTTCTCTCTCCTCTCAATCTTCTCCCCTCGCCTCCATTTCTCCTTTCTGTCGCTGCCCACAATCTGTCACTCCCCAGGGGGGTACAGGGACTCATAGCAGGGGATTGGGGTCCACTGCTTACCTATTACACACACGCGCACGGACGCATGCACTGCTATACCCGGAGTTTCCTCTGCACACCTCCTCTCCTCGCACTACTTTCACATTTCACCTCACACTTCGCTCTTCTAGTGCCTCTAAATCCACCCATGATTTAGAAAAGCAAATTTTCAGCCAAGTGGGTCAAGTTCAGCCTCCTGGAGGAAAACATGCAGTCGTTTTAAAACATTCATGGGGGGAGAAAATAAAAAAAAACACATGCTTTTACAGAGGGTGTTAAAATAGTAAATACTTGTACCTGATCTTGCTATTGTCTTGCCAAAAACAAAAAAATCTGTTTGGCTTTTATGTTTGTGCCTAGAACGTCTCCATTATTGATTAATTTCATGAATATTCTATGGACGCACTTTATACTCTCTGGTTGTTGTGCTGATAGTTGTGCATCTTACTCATCAGCAGCTTGTAAAAGTGGTTATGGCCATAAGCTAAATGCCTAAAATGTAAATGTAAATGCAAAACAAAACAGCCTCTAGAAATCTACAGCTGATGGCACTATCGCAGTGGTTCTCAAATAGGGGTCTACGGACCCCCTGGGGTTTGTGGCATTCTGTCAAGTGGTCCATGAAAAGTTTTCAGATTGATTCACTTAAATGATCATGATATGAAAACCTACAGGGAGTCACAAAACAGTCTGCATGGAGGTCCCTCTGGTGCTCTTCAGTTTGAGGATCCAAAGTTTAAATTTGCTGAAGAAATCTGAGGCTCTCAGCAGGCTAACAATTTAAAAAGCCCTTATTTACTTGTGGCTGTTTAGCAGTTAAAAACATGCCATTGTGTTTCCACCATTAGGCCTTCAACAGACTTATATATACATAGGCACTGCATGGACCTTTGGATCTCCTGTCAACGTTGCCACCACATTGGTCAAGTCAAGACTGACTTGTGAACAGATACATGTAAACAGAGGAGCTGCAGTACTATGTGGATGAAAACACTGTAACATTTAATTTCTCAACCAATTTCAGTGAGTCTGTTGAATACAAGGGTTCATGATCTACATTTACCTTGTGAGGCAGCTGGATTCATGAGACCACAAGATCACCTGAGAATCCATCTTGCCAGGCTTCAAGTTTTCTGTTTAGTGTCCACACCAAAAGTAGTGCAGCCAATCAGCGTCCTAGGAGGGACTACTGGCAGCTACAGGCATGGTTGTGGGTTTCACGACAGAAACAAACAGTGGTGTCTCCTGGAGGGGTTAGCGTAGATTCTGCGATAGCATCAGTTATATCAGAACTAGAGAGTATTTCTTCATTGAAAGAAGAGCAAAGAATGACACTGAAGATTGTTCTTGATGCAAAAGATGTAATCTGTCCTCTCCCAACTGGCTTCGGCATACCAACTGGCTCTGCTGGGTGATCTGACTGGTTTAAGTTAGTCCGTGTTAGATGTGATAGACTGATGCTTCATCCAATCACCTGCCAAGTGTTTTCTTTAAGTGCTTGCCCTTTTCTAAACAGTTTCAAAGGATGCCTTCCCAGATGGTTCTGTGTGACAAACTGTCATGTCAGATTAGAACTATGTGGAGTAAGTAAGAAAAAAACTTTTTTCTTACTCCATGTAGATCATAAACCATTAAATATAACACAACTCACTGAAATCAGTTGAGGCCTTTTATCCAGAAAAGAAACAGCTCCTCAGTTTACATGTTTTTGTTCACAGGCCAGTCTTGACCTGTCGAATATGGCAGCGATGTTGCAAGCCAAAGCAGTCAATGCGGCGTCTACATATAATATATCTATGGTTATAGTCCCGTGATCAGTGCGGACCAAGAAATAGTCATGTGTTTGGTGTAGACAGGTAAAGTCACATGACCAGCTGTTCTGCAGAGCAAACCACACATCTTAGACAACATCAACAATAAACACATAGATGAATTAATACAGAATATCATAAAAGCTCAAAATATTGAAGTTTTCAGTGCACACAGGCAAGACGGCACATGACTTTTTTCAAAGGGCCCAGATGCCTAAACACAGATATTGCAGTTTCCTATGTATATATGTATATGAATATATCCAAAATTATTTGCTTTATAGAAGCCTTTTTGATAATTTTCCACCCCTTAATACCACCTTTTATTCCTCAAAAATAAAAAATAGATATAGATTTTTTTTCTTCTTTTATCCATTAATGGATGATATTTAAAATTTTATATCTAAAATAGTTACATAGAACAGTTATAAAATATGTTCTACTCTATCAATCTATAACTCTTAATAAAATCTTTAAATCTTCCTTGTGCTAGTCAAGCACACATCACCCATTAATGGTGGAAACTTCTCTTGTATTATTCTTTCACATAGATTCCCTCTGTCAAGTGTTAAAAAAAAAGTCTACACCAAATTATTCCAAGGGACAGACATGAGGGGGTTCCCAGTATATTTTCTATCTTGTAACAGGTTCTTAGCTCAGAAAAAATTGAGAACCTCTTCACTATCTAACTAAACAGGGCACAACACAGTGTCACAGTTCAATGCAACAGCAACCTCACAGCGTGCAGTCCCGTGTTTGATGTGCCCTACATTAGTCAAGAGATTTTACATCCTAACTGAGACAAAGCTCTGATAATTACATGAGGATGTGCTTGACTGCAGCTGGCCTTGCGAGTGCAGACAAAAAGAAAAAAAATTAAAAGACAGAAAACAGTTCTTCATCATTTAGTGGAGTGACCTTGGTGCAAAACGCAGTGGAGTAAAAACTCTACTGATATATGGCATCCTCGCTGTTGAGGAGGCAAGAAAGATATCACTGACTGAAGCAAGACGCCGGTACTGCTTGCAGCAAACAGTCAAACAGCAGGCTGCCACCTTCATCTTTAGTCAGCACTCTGCATGGATTATATATGAAAGAAAGTCATAAAGTTTTGCAGGAGGAAAGCTAGGCTATCAAACCCTGTAATTAAACAGAGTTTGTGTGTGCTGCAGCATTGAAAGTGGATGTACCACAGGCAAACACACCATACCCCGCGCTATTAATCAAAGTAGCAACAGGCTAATACAGAATGATGGTATGCAGAGTTCACATTCTTGCAACTAAAACAAGAAAACAAAGAAAACAATGAAGAAGAGCCCCAGGCAATCACACAGACAAACTGTCCATGCAGCATAGACCAAACTCAGCTTATTATGCTCTCCTTAATTTTGGAACACTTTTGGTCAAAGCTTCTCTCCTCCTCTAAAGCCGTTAGCCTAGCTGTCATGTCCTCTGGGGAAGGAATCTCCAGGCTAACTAGAAGAGCAGACAAAGCCAGTTTTCATCATTAGAGAAAGGAGCTGGAGTACAGCTAACGCCACAATCATAGCTACAGCCCATTAGAGTACAGAGTGGCACATCTCTGTCACATTAGACAATCCCAGGAGATGACAGAAAACAAAACAGCCCCTGTCCTCCACACACACCATAATTAACCCACAGGGGAGGATAGATTGAGGAGCGAGAGTGTGAGGGAGAGACAGATCAAGACCTAGTGGTAGAGAGAGAAGACAAATAAGAGAGGGAGAGTGATGAGAGCAGCTGTTGTGTGTCACTATAATGGAGGCTTCGGTGTTTCCATCTTTGTTGCACATCTATAATTACATAAAAGTTGCACTGAGCAGGGGAGTAATGCATACACAAAACTGAACGTAAAAGCTGCAGAAGAGTAAATCTGGCCTTGATGGAGCAGAGCACACAGTTTGCTGCACTACTCAATATTCCATTAACATTTCAATTTGCAGGCAAAGACACAAAGAAGTAGGAGAGAAAAAAAAGTAAATGGCGGATAACAAACTCTTAAAGAGAGAAAGCAAAATACAAAAGTTTTGTCTGTGTGTGTATGCTTGAGACACTTTATGTACTTAACCATTAGAGTTACACCAGCAATCACCACTAAACAGCAAAATCAGTACTCAGTCAGCCCATTGAGAACCTTTGATTTGGTCTGATATAATTGACAAATAGGTAAACACTTAACTCTAGTCATAAAGTGCAGGCATTACTCTAAACAGATTTTGACAGAAACTCTTTCAACTGCTCTTGTCTTATAAATATGTCATTTATAACATAACTATTGGAGAATTTATAAGTAATAACTTTAATAAGTGTGTATGTGTATTATGCCTGATGTGTTGTGCCCTGCAGATTAGAATGTCCTGTGTTCTGTGTTGAGAGTTGCCAGCCTGTCCGGTACACAGATAAGATGGACCTTTGCTTAGAGTCCTGCATGAGTCGATGACAAACCTGCCTCTGGCTGCACCCACAAAGCTGAGAACCAGGACCGATCCGTTTCTCACAATTATTTGCAATTCAAATCTGCACCCGCCCGGACCTGTGAATATAAGCCCCACGACCCGACCAGCACCCGTGATTAAACGCACATAAACATTAACACACTTGTGTTCTCAACTGGCGCAGCGCCTGTGCTCCTGTTGATGTGTCTCCATAGTGACGACCAGCCTCACCTGCAGCTATCAAAAGTTAATACTTTTTGAAACGGTTTTACAAGCAGCAAAGCCACTCAAAATGTTATTCTCACGGTCTCCTTCTAAATGTCCGAACCACAATTGTCCGCAATTTGTTATCCTCTGCTGGTTATTTTTGCCTTTATGTGATCAGCTATCAGCTAGCCCTCATCGCTGTCAAATCAAACAGTGATGTCCCATTGGTTGGCAGGATGTCGGGTCAAAGGCTGTGTCATAGACTTTAAAACCCTGATGGCTAATTAAGCTTGAAACTTTTTCTATTTCTGATTTCGCCAGGAAAAAAACATATTACTGTATTGTATGTGTTATATTATTGTTACCTGCTGCCTGCTACTCGTAAATTTATACGAATATATTTCTTACTTGTTACACAACGTTTTTGTGGGTCACCCACCAGGTACTCAACCGATAATAAGCAGACATATTGTTGCTCATATTATCTAGCCCCCTCCTGTTTCTATTATATCTTTAAACTTCTGGTATGAACTGTGTCCATGTGTACATGCTGTACTAAGATCTTGTCTTCACACCTAAGTGTGTTTTATTAAACTCATTAATTCAAGTAAGATCAACCCAGGCTCCTCAAGTTTATTCTTTTATTCATCAAAGTGAAGACTGACCAGAAGGTTTCTTCATCAATATCATAAGTCTTAAGAAATATAAGTAGGGGAAAGTATTTAAAAATACTGAGATCAGTGGTGTCACGATTTCCTTTTATTATACAGATATCCACTTTGTTCTTCATCTATAATATCCTCTAATATATCACTATGTCTGTTCATAATTATCTAAGCAAACACTTTATAGTCAGTATTCATAATAGTAAGATGTCTATAATCATCTATATTAGATTCATCACCTTTTTTTTTTAATACAAAACGCAAAGAATACCTTCATAAAAAGAATCCCCCATACAGCCACTGTGCAGACTTTAATTATGCAAGAAAGTGAGCAGGTTTATGACATCATCAATATATAATTGATAAAACTCTGTTGGCAGGCCATCCAGACCCGGGCTTTTACCAGCTTGCTGTCTGATGGCCTGAACTACCTCATTGTTTCTTTTCTCACCAATCTGTGAAGTAAAAGTAGACAAACAGTATGCAGGGATAATCCTCCCAGATTTTTCACAGCATGTCTTCTTGTCTGTTGTCCACACAAAGGCTTCAGTGCTGTCCAAAATCAACCAAAGAGTGTGTTGTGCATGAGACACGGAATTAGATGCAGTACAGTGCATGTGCAAAAGGAAATTCTTAAGCCTTGGATGCATAAGTGGATTGAAATGACCTAGTGGGTCTGTTTCCTTGCAATGTCTTTGTAATGAAGTTTCATGTTCATCACTGCCAGCATTTATATTGATTGGTGCCAATTTGGCAGTCACAAATATTTTGAAAATAATATAAAAGTGCTGCTGTAATATTTAAGTGATATTTAAATAGTTTTGTTCTGTTAATCAATGCCAAAATGTATATGGATTAGTGCCAATTTATGTTGCCTTGTATATAAATATACAAATATAGTGATGTTAACTTAAACTGTTCTGTTAGGAAGCAAAGAAGTGAGAAACACCTTTGAAAAATACTTTCAACCACTTGGATCTCTTAGGACATTATAGAAGAGGCTTGAATGAGCAATGAAAAAAATTGTCAGATTTTATGTTGTGATTTGTTTGAGGTTCACTCCTTTTTTCTCACAAAATGCCTGCACTAAAAAAGACATTTTTTGGTTGGATCATATTTTGGTGATTTTCAAAACTTTCCCTTCATAGGATCCCTTAAGACTTTTTTCCTCATTCAGAACATATTGAGGACACAAAATCAATCAAGTTTGTTTATGTTGCAATTTATGTGAGGATCGCCCACACTTATGGGTAAAATACCTGGACTAATACTGCTTTTCTGTACTAATGTGTTTTAGGAAGCATTCTACTCAATGTTTCCGGTGGAAAAAAAAAACACAACACATTCGTCATCCCTGTAATAAATCTCTACTGGCTGTCATGTCAAAACTGTATCTCTCTTCCTTGCCTGAGGGCAGATTTGACATGACTCTATATCTACAGTAGACAATGTTTATATTGACACTTCTTCCTTCTGTGTGCGTCAAGTTGACTGAAGCTTCACACAGCAAATGTGATATGAGGTAAAGGTTTGTGTATTTTTCATTGCTTTGTAACAGTAATACTTGAGTGGCAGCTGGGATTTTGTGTGATGTGCATTATAAATGTCAGAAACTTCACTGTAGCTGCAGTCATATTTGCCTGTCAGGTGGGCAGAGCAAACACCTCTGCTTTGAATATATTCTATTAACTTGTATTTTCACTCCTTCATACTGTCTGTCCATAGTGGCTGTGTTTGATTTTTAATAATAGATATCATATCAAATAGAGGCACTAAACTGAATAAAACCCAATTTATGATGGAAAATACAGAATAAATTCTTTCTTTATACAGGACAATTCTCTGTGATGTGATTTTTTCAGCTGGCACATAGTCGCCAATTAAGTTTCATCTATGAACCCGATACAGGAAACTCTGGGCATCCCTATTATAGACAAATGCTACAAACACCTAATATTCCACATCTGTACTTAGTATCTAGAAATTGTTTCATCTCGGATAGAAAATCCTCTGACAGTCTTCAAACTAAATGTGCAAAAATGAATAAATAATTCAGCTTTTATAGTCAGTTGTGGTGTAACTGTGAACAAAAAAATCCTTATTGTCACTAGTGATGGAAGAAGTACTTTGATCTTTTACTTAAGCAAAGGTGGCAATACCACAAGGAAAAGTCATGTATTCAAACTTTTACACAGGCGGTAGCATCAAAATATACTAAAAGTATCAAAAGTACTCATTATCTGTCATTTCCCTTCTTTAAAATCATTATACAAGTACAGGGGTGTAACAATTTTCCAAATCTACGGTTCAGTTCAGACCAGATTTCTGAGCCAAGGTTGAGTTCATACCTCAGCTTTTTCTTTGTTTTATTAAAGTAGCTGTAATTTAGAATATCAAGAACACCAAAGAACATTATGAAGATTAAGATTAACGAGACTAATTTTATAAGGTAGATGCAAATCACTATTCGAGACTGTGGATGTTTGTATTGCAGTTTCAGTCTTAGTTTGAGCATCGTTACAACCCTTAGTGTTATTGGTTTATGGATATGGATAGCTATGGATGCATCAATGTGTGCGCATTACTGTAATGTTGCAGTTGGTTAAGGTGGAGCTCCTATTACTTAACTTTAGTAGTGGGTAGCTTAATCTATAATATTTCATCATAATCTATAGAGCTGCCCTTAAATAGTCGACCAAACCTTCAGGCGGTCAGAAGAGTCTATGGAGACGATGAAAACATGGCGGGTTCAGATGGGGACATGAGGAGTGACGAGGTTGAGGAGTAAGTAGTGCTGATAAGTCTGTGAGTATTTGTTTTTGTTAAATTGGAAGTTATTTACACGTGTTCCTGTGTTTTGACTAACAAAGTTATACTGCCGACAAAATAGAAAATAAATTAACAAAATATTCGGTCACCTTGTCGGTTGTTCAGACACATTCAGAATTATTACTGCTTTTGCATTTCACATTTGGCTCACTTCATGGCTCAAAAAAATATATTTAAATAACTGAATTAATATATAAAACTGAATCACCTCGTGGCTTGAACTGACAGCTACTGATTGACTAGGAAAATCTTAAGCTAGGAGCAGCTCTAATAATCTATTAGTTGATTATATTGTGTATTAATCATTTGAATATGTTAAGAAAAAGTATTAAAGTAGTATAAAAGTATGAAGCAGCATAAAATGGAAAGCACCTCAAAATTGCACTGAAGTACAGTACTTGAGTAACAGTACTTCCACCACTGATTGCCACCACAAAATAATATTTTTGCTCATATTCAATGGTCTAACCCTAAAAATATCTGTGTGTGCTGAGTGGTGGATGTAATGTGTGCATGAAGCAGTACTGACCATCACTCGGATCCAGGATCTCAACTGTTGCCATGGCAGGAAACTCCATAACTGCCATCACTGGCTCCGACAACAAAATCTGGAAAGTCTCCGCCTGCTCGTACTTCCCATCGGTCAGTATCCGAACCCGCCACGTGGCTTTGGTCTGTCCCGGGTTGAACTGGACCTGCCTCTGGGACTTGCCCTTGAAATCCTCCTCCTTTTTCGCGGTGCCATCCTGGGTGCCAATGCCTGACAGATACAGACAGTGACAGACGTTAAAAAAAAGGGGGGGGAGCAGGCCAGATGATTAAAGAAATAAGACAGAGAGGAAGAAGAGGAGACAAAACAAAGAAAGCGACCATGAAAGAGTGACAGGCAGGAGAGAGAAGCAGATGAAAAACAGATTAGATATTCACACCCTTTAATGTTGCTCAGAGAGTGGTGAGAAAAAGAGCGTTGCGTCTATTTTTCTTCACTGATCACTTACAGAGCCTCAGGAATGTGTGAAATGAATTTGTGACTGAAGCGTTTAAATAAGCACATTCCACCTTACTGAGATGGATTAGCTACCATGATTATTTCCCAAGGGTGAGATATGCATGTGAGTGTGAGTGTGAGTGTGCCACCTTCTTTATTCTTCAACTGTCTCTTTCATTAATAATAGGTCTTTCATGTGAATCCACTTTGCAACAATCCATCTAACATTCATGCTCATCGATACACCTTCTTCAAAGTAAGAGAGATTACCGGTGCCACTGGGTTTCACATCAAACACACATCAAGGAAACCCAGGTGGCATAAGCCATACAATAATGTATTACATTTGGAAATATGCTGTTCATATTCCTTTGTCTACATTCACAGTGCCTCGTGAGAACAAGCTGAGCGGAGCCATGCCAGGCCGATGCATGAGCCTGTAAATAAAAAAGGATTTGTTTTCCTTTTTCAGACATTCAAAAGCCTGCACAAACAGGGAAAAAAGAAGGTGACAAACACATGCAGATGAGCCTGGATACATTAGATCATACACACAGCGAGATCTGAGAGGTGACTATTGTATGCAGAATTTAAGCTGAAAATAATCGGGCACGCGGGACTGCAAACTTTCACACTCATTCATGTTGCTGTACCCGTGAGGACCCTCAGTGATTATATTCATTCACGAAGCCAAATATGAATGTTGAGAAATGTAATTGGAAGCCTCGAGATTGTTCAGAAACCTGGATGATGTAAC